>NIVC01005011.1:0-5000 GCA_002269645.1 Macrostomum lignano | reverse complement strand
AAGTGGCTGAAGAAATGACTGGCGTTCCTGGTGACGCGCAGCAGAGGAGGGGGGCACGCGCCTTCTGTTCGAGACCCACCAATTAAATAGGAAAAACACTTGACTGCCGGGCAGCAGACTGGTGCAGTATGATGGGATGCAAGGAGGTGGACGCCAGGTCGGAGATTCGTTGCGGAGAGTTTGGAATCTCACCTGAGAGTTTGGAATCTCACCTGAGAGTTTGGAATCTCACCTGAGAGTTTGGAATCTCACCTGAGAGTTTGGAATCTCACCTGAGAGTTTGGAATCTCACCTGAGAGTTTGGAATCTCACCTGAGAGTTTGGAATCTCACCTGAGAGTTTGGAATCTCACCTGAGAGTTTGGAATCTCACCTGAGAGTTTGGAATCTCACCTCAGAGTTTGGAATCTCACCTGAGAGTTTGGAATCTCACCTGAGAGTTTGGAATCTCACCTCAGAGTTTGGAATCTCACCTGAGAGTTTGGAATCTCACCTGAGAGTTTGGAATCTCACCTGAGAGTTTGGAATCTCACCTGAGAGTTTGGAATCTCACCTGAGAGTTTGGAATCTCACCTGAGAGTTTGGAATCTCACCTGAGAGTTTGGAATCTCACCTGAGAGTTTGGAATCTCACCTGAGAGTTTGGAATCTCACCTGAGAGTTTGGAATCTCACCTGAGAGTTTGGAATCTCACCTGAGAGTTTGGAATCTCACCTGAGAGTTTGGAATCTCACCTCAGAGTTTGGAATCTCACCTCAGAGTTTTGGAGGAACTGAGAGTTTGGAATCTCACGGGGCATTTAAAATATTTACTTCAAACGTTGAGGAAAAAGAGCCTTATAAAATGGTTGAGTTGACTCACCTGCTCTTGGCAGCAGCGGCTCGGTCTCGCTGCCGCCGGTTCTTGAACCAGTTCCCCACCTGTGTGGGAGTCAGCCCAGTTGCCATGGCCAGCTCCCGCTTCTTGGCCGGGTTGGGGTACGGGTCCTGCAGGTACCACTCCGTAGCAAGCCCCTGGTTCGCTCCTTGAAGCAGTGCGTCTTCTGCTCACCGTCCCAGATGGTCCGGGGCATCGGGTACTTCTTGCGCACCCGGTACTTGTCCACCGGCCCGAGCGGGCGGCCCCGGAGCTTCTCGGCCTCCAGGTAGTGCGCCTCCAGCCACATAGTCTGCAGCTTGGCGTGCGACGTCTTGCTGAACTGGTGCATCTCCATCAGCTGGTACATCTCCCGGTAGTTGCCGGCGTGGAAGGCCACCACGGCGCGGGCCCGGATGACCGCCTCCTGCTGGCTGAGGGCCTCCCACAGGGCCGGGCTGGTCGGCAGGGACCAGAGAAACCTGGCCAGCCGCTCCACATCTCCGGACTCTTCCAGGGTCTGGCAGACCCGGCCAACCTGTTCAGCGCGCGAAGAATTGAAAGGCCGGCAGAGGCGGCGGCGGTGGCAGGAGGTGAGGCGTCGGGAACAGCGGCGGAGAGGTCGGAGTCTGCTGGAGCTCCTGGTCCCCCTGCTGCTGTTGCTGGTGTCGGTGCAGAGGCAGCGGCAGGGGTGGCGGAGGCGGCGGGAAAGCCGCAAAGGCGGAGAGGCCCAGATTGAGGGCCATTTCTGCAATTTATGACTTGAACTCCAGTTCTGTCTGAACGAGTTTGCCTGCTAGGCGTCAATTTGGAATTCGTTGGTATATTAAAGTAACTTTTATTATTTAACTGTTGGGGAGTGGGCGGCTGAGGCGGGTGGCGGGCCAGCAGTCCTATGGCAGGCAGTCCTGCCGAGCCATTGGCTGTGGCCTAAGGGGGGGGGAGTGGCGGGGACTGTCTGCAACACGGACCCCTCCTCCAACCCCAGTCCCAGTCTTGGCAGGCACTTCATCAACGCTACACGAGTCTCTTAACAGGTAAAATGGCAACCTGCTTGTCGTTCAAGAATCAGTAGCCTGGAAGAACCCCTCTTCACAAAAATCTTTTAGATAACTGTCACCATCTATTGATTTATGACTCAATTTTTCACTTTAAGTTCATTTTTGACTGCTAAAGCACTGATTTTGGCGCCCAAGCACTGATTTTAGCGCCCAAGCACTGACTTTGGCGCCCAAGCACTGACTTTGGCGCCCAAGCACTGACTTTGGCGCCCAAGCACTGACTTTGGCGCCCAAGCACTGACTTTGGCGCCCAAGCACTGATTTTAGCTCAAAAGCACTGATTTTAGAGCCCAAGCACTGATTTTAGAGCCCAAGCACTGATTTTAGCGCCCCAGCACTGATTTTGGCGCCCAAGCACTGATTTTAGCGCCCAAGCACTGATTTTGGCGCCCAAGCACTGATTTTGGCGCCCAAGCACTGATTTTAGCGCCCAAGCACTGATTTTAGCGCCCAAGCACTGATTTTAGCGCCCAAGCACTGATTTTAGCGCCCAAGCACTGATTTTAGAGCCCAAGCACTGATTTTAGCGCCCAAGCACTGATTTTGGCGCCCAAGCACTGATTTTGGCGCCCAAGCACTGATTTTAGCGCCCAAGCACTGATTTTAGCGCCCAAGCACTGATTTTAGCGCCCAAGCACTGATTTTAGCGCCAAGCACTGATTTTAGAGCCCAAGCACTGATTTTAGCGCCCAAGCACTGATTTTGGCGCCCAAGCACTGATTTTAGCGCCCAAGCACTGATTTTGGCGCCCAAGCACTGATTTTAGCGCCCAAGCACTGATTTTAGCGCCCAAGCACTGATTTTAGCGCCCAAGCACTGATTTTGGCGCCCAAGCACTGATTTTAGCGCCCAAGCACTGATTTTGGCGCCCAAGCACTGATTTTAGCGCCCAAGCATCTGATTTTAGCGCCCAAGCACTGATTTTAGCGCCCAAGCACTGATTCTGGCGCCCAAGCACTGATTTTAGCGCCCAAGCACTGATTTTAGCGCAGAAGCACTGATTTTAGCGCAGAAGCACTGATTTTAGCGCCCAAGCACTGATTTTAGCGCCGAAGCACTGATTTTAGCGCCAAGCACTGATTTTAGCGCCCAAGCACTGATTTTAGCGCCCAAGCACTGATTTTAGCGCCCAAGCACTGATTTGGCGCCCAAGCACTGATTTTGGCGCCCAAGCACTGATTTTAGCGCCCAAGCACTGATTTTGGCGCCCAAGCACTTAATTTAGCGCCCAAGCACTGATTTTGGCGCCCAAGCACTTAATTTAGCGCCAAGCACTGATTTTGGCGCCCAAGCACTTAATTTAGCGCCCAAGCACTGATTTTGGCGCCCAAGCACTGATTTTGGCGCCCAAGCACTTAATTTAGCGCCCAAGCACTGATTTTGGCGCCCAAGCACTTAATTTAGCGCCCAAGCACTGATTTTGGCGCCCAAGCACTTAATTTAGCGCCCAAGCACTGATTTTGGCGCCCAAGCACTGATTTTGGCGCCCAAGCACTTAATTTAGCGTCCAAGCACTTAATTTAGCGCCCAAGCACTGATTTTGGCGCCCAAGCACTGATTTTGGCGCCCAAGCACTTAATTTAGCGCCCAAGCACTGATTTTGGCGCCCAAGCACTGTGAGCCTTTGCAGCTCATTTGGGCTATCTAACACCTGGGCGCTCGGGTCAAAGTTGATGCGGGATTAGCCCCGCAGAAAGCAGAAAGCCTTAATCCGTAGTCAAATAAATATTCCAAATTAAATGAGCATTTTATACAATGCAATTATTTTCCCCAATGCAGTGGATTAATAGCGAGTGAATTAGGGCCATCTCTCCCGCCCATAGCAACTCAACTCAGCTCAAGCAGCAGTTTAATAGAGTGATGCTGATGACGCGCTCAGGAAACAGGAAGTGCTGGAAGCTGGTAATGGGAAGCGGCAGAAATGGCATAAACCATGCATCGCGGATGCAGGCAGCAGTCACTATATAGATTACGAAGGCCCCTCAAAGGCGCCGGTATGTCGATTGAGTCTCACACCCTCACGGACGGACAATGAGAGACTGCATCATGCATGTCAAGTGCTCGGCCTCAGCCGTAGCTAAGTGAGTAGCGTGAGCATGAGGGTTGAGGCTTGCTGAAGTCAGAAGGCACAAGAAGGCCTGGAACCAGAATTTGGAGTCAGTCAGAGAATCAGCTTGTACCTTTTGGTTACTTCTCCAAAGATGCATAACCGCAATGGCGGATCCGTCTAGGGGAGGTCAAGGTGGTCAAAGACCCCCAGATCCAAAAAAAATTTCTATTGCGCACGAAATCTAGACTGTCGGTGCTAAAATCTAGACTGTGGCCGCTAAAATCTAGACTGTGGCGCTAAAATCTAGATTTGGCGCTTAAAATCTAGACTGTGGCGCTAAAATCTTAGACTGTGGCGCTAAATCTAGACTGTGGCGCTAAAATCTAGACTGTGGCGCTAAAATCTAGACTGTGGCGCTAAAATCTAGACTGTGGCGCTAAAATCTAGACGTGGCGCTAAAATCTAGACTGTGCGCTAAAATCTAGACTGTGGCGCTAAAATCTAGAGACTGTGGCCGCTAAAATCTAGACGTGGCGCTAAAATCTAGACTGCTGGCGCTAAAATCTAGACTGGTGCGCTAAAATCTAGACTGTGGCGCTAAATCTAGACTGTGGCGCTAAATCTAGACGTGGCGCTAAAATCTAGACTGTGGCGCTAAAATCTAGACTGTGGCGCTAAAATCTAGACTGTGGCGCTAAAATCTAGACTTTGGCGCTAAAATCTAGACTGTGGCGCTAAAATCTAGACTGTGGCGCTAAAATCTAGACTGTGGCGCTAAAATCTAGACTTTGGCGCTAAAATCTAGACTGTGGCGCTAAATCTAGACTGTGGCGCTAAATCTAGACTGTGGCGCTAAAATCTAGACTTGGCGCTAAAATCTAGACTTGGCGCTAAAATCTAGACTGTCGCTAAAATCTAGACTGTGGCGCTAAAATCTAGCTGTGGCGCTAAAATCTAGACGTTTGGCGCTAAAATCTAGACTGTCGCTAAAATCTAGACTGTGGCGCTAAAATCTAGACTGCTGGCGCTAAAATCT
>NIVC01005010.1:0-28620 GCA_002269645.1 Macrostomum lignano | reverse complement strand
CGAATGGTCACTATATCGTCATTGTTCATGAGCAAGTCGGGGCATGCAAATGCACCCTGGCTCACTTATGAGACAGTGTCACACAACCGGCGAGAGCATTGCTGCCGGCCCCCATTCCGCCGCAGGCACCCAAGCGCGCGGATACGTATGCAGTCATACGCACAGGCACACACTCCCACAGGAGTGTACAGCGGCCCTAACTTTATATTATCGTTAGGCATAAACACTTCACTGTGCCTTGGGGTTGGCCCTCAAGGGCGGTAATTGCACGAGCAGAGTCAAGCCGAGATTCAAATTCAGTCCCAAATTAATGTGACTGCACTTTGGAATCGAGCCTAGGCCGCTGGCGCATCATAACGCCGAGCCGACTACATGTACTAGACTACGGCCTCCTTTACATTTTGGTCACTCTGTGAAGGCGGAAATAAAACTGAGTTGCAGAAAAACATCTTAATTCAATAAAGAAATACTAGAGGCTCTAAAATTTTCGGGTCTGTCATCAAATCATTTTTACTAGAGTTAGGTTGGTGGCCGAATGATTAACACGGTATAATTAAAAGCGAAGACACCAGTTGGAAAGCAGTACCGTTATTGTTTACCGACGCCTGACGCCTGTGACTGTAGTAACAAAACCCGTGAAAAAAAACTGTATTGGCACATATTTAGAATAGTCACGATCAGGATGTGAGCTCAGCTTACCCATTGCCGAGTCAACACTGGGCACCAGGTGTTGGTCCAGATCAAGCACAGCATAGCCTAGGAGGACTGCAGACAGCAAAGATTTGTCGCCATGCTGACTGCTCCTGAAACTTTTTGGTGAGCCAGCAAACTCTCTCAGTTATAGGATTACCATGGCCTTATTGTCTCAGCTCAACTCTCCAATCAGATTGTTCAATGCATGGACACCTGAAGTAGGAGGAAGCTCAACTCGACTGTGTTAAATCATGGAGGGGGAACAAAGCCAAGAATTCTACATGTACATCCTCTTCTATCTATCTATCTATCTATCTATCTATCTCTCTATATATACTAAAGTTGACGCGTTGTTTGTCTGTCTGTATGTCAGTTCGATAACTCCTCCTAGAATACTTGCAACTCAGCGTTGAAACTTATATGGGAAAACTGCAAATTTTCCGAGGATGGCTTTAGGCTATTTTAATCTTTCATTTTCAATTTTTAAGATCCCTAAAAAAGCAGAAAACGGCGGTCTTGACCTTTGATAATCTTAATTGTCCCCTCTTTCTGCTCGGAGCTGAAAATTGGCATAAATTTTGAGTGATTACGCCACAACTTTTTCCTATGTCGCCAGTGCATTTTCTCTCCTGTGGGGGAATGGGCGCGTTCTCATTGGCGGCGTGTGTACAATTGGACCCTGGCTCACTGGCTGACTTTATAGATAATTGCGCAATGATATGGCTACTGATAAGTTTTCCTGCCTATCAATGGGCAGTCCTGTGTATTTGTTGGACATTGAAATTCAATGCATCAACTTGCAAGCAGGCAGTGAACGTACACTCGATACTTCAATGCTATAAATCAGACAGTTTCAAACGCTAACTGTTCCTCGAGTTTTAAACTTTGAGAGGAGAAACTTATATTGCTGGAAAGATCTTGCAACGCTGAGTTCGGGGATATAAGTTGTTTGCTTTAACTATGAAAAGAAAAAGCACAGCATTTGAAAACTATTTCCATACTTTTAACTTTTTGCAAATATTGTACTCAGTTTTGCAAGACGTAATAGATAAAGTTGGGGGAGGGTTCAACTTCTCACTACAGCTGTGGATTGGAGGGTTGATTTAGATTGCGCAATCTTTTGTTAACTTTACCTGAGGCTGATACTGACTGACTGTGAAATCGGTTGCGCAATGAATTGATTCAATTAGTTCAATATTTTTATCTGTGCCTTTTAACACGAAGCTGTGCGTAGTTCTAACCCTAACCCTAACCCTAACCCTAATGAATCTGGCGAGTTGAGTTGTTTGACGGAAAAAATCGATTAAGTCAAGTTTAGCGGAGACGATTTCAATGTTTAAATTCTGACGGAGAAGATTTCTGTTTCGTGGAGAGGATTTCGATGATGTTCAGTTTCACGAAAGGATTTCCATGGTGTTCAGTTTCACGGAGAGGATTTCGATCATGTTCAGCTTCACGGAGAGGCTTTCTGTTTCGCGGAGATAATTTATGATTGATTTCTGTTTTATGGAAACAATTTTGATGGATTTAAGTTTCAAGGAGAGGATTTCGAAGGAGTCCAGTTTCACTGAGAGGATTTCGATGGTTTTTAGTTGCACAGACAGGATTTTTGCTTCGCGGAGAGGATCTTGATGGATTTGGCATCTTCAATCAGTCAGAGAAGAGAGTAAAGAGAAGACTGAAAAGAGAAGAGAGAAGAGATGATAGAAAACAGAGTATAATTGAGTGGAGAGATTAGACATGACAGATTGGAGATGATAGGAGAGAGAATAGATGAGGGATAAGAGCGTACAGAGGCAATAGAAGAGAGGGGAGAGTAGAGGAGAAAGAAAGAGTGAGATGAGGAGATGAGGGATGAGAGAGCAGGGGAGAGAGGAGACAGGAGAGAGTACAGACGAAAGACTAGGGAGAAGATATAAATAAGGTAGTAAAGATGAGAGGAGAGAGAGGAGAGAGAAGCGAAAGGAGAAGAGAGTGAGGAGAGAGGAGAGAGATGAAAGGAGCAAGGAAAGGAGAAAAGAGAGAATGGAGAGAATAGAAAAGAGAGAAGAGAAGAGACAGGGGATAGTGAAAAGGAGGAAGAAAGATGGGAGACAAGAAAGTAGTGTCAGAGCGTATATGAAATATGAGAAATGAGAGCAGAGAGAAGAGAAAAGAGAAGAGAGAGAGAGAGGGTTAAGAGAGACGATAGATAAGTGAGTAGAGATGACATATGAGAGAGGAGAGAAGAGGGAGAGATAAGAGTGAAGAGAGGAGACAGAAGACAGGAGAAGGTACAGACGAAAGACGAGGGAGAAGAGATAAATAAGGGAGCAGGGGTAGAGATGAGATGAGAGAGAGGAGAGAGGAGATATGAGAGACTTGAGAGTCTTTGAGCTATGGTCTTTGAAAGATTTTGTAAAGAATTTGGAGACGATTTGGAAGATAGGGTTAAAGACATGGAATTTCAGTTGATGGATATTTCAGGGAATAGAATTCCGGTGATGGGAGTTCTTCCCCTTTCTCCTCCGAAGGAGGAGTTCCACTCGTTAATACTAAAGTTGGTGCGTTGTTTGTCTGTGTGTGTGTGTGTTTGTTGGATAACTCCTCCTAGAATACTTGCAAGTCAGCGTTGAAACTTATATGGGAAAACTGCAAATTTTCCGAGGATGGCTTTAGGCTATTTTAATCTTTCATTTTCAATTTTTAAGATCCCTAAAAAAGCAGAAAATGGCGGTCTTGACCTTTGATAATCTTAATTGTCCCTCTTTCTGCTTGGAGCTGAAAATTTGCATAAATTTTAGTGATTGCGCCATAAAATTTTTCTATCTTGGCAGTGTATTTTCTCTCAAGTGGGGGATGGTCGCGTTCTCAGTGGCTGCGTGTGTACACTTGAACCCTGGCTCACTGACTGACTTTATAGACAATTGCGCAACTATTTGTGTTCTGTTTTTTAACAGGAAGCCCTGTGTATTTTTTGCACAGTGAAATTCAGTGCATTTTAATGCATAAACTTGCGAGCATCTTTAGCAGGCAGTGAACGTACACTCGATATTTCAATGCTTAAAATCAGAAAGTTTCAAACACTAACTGTTGCTCGAGTTTTGAACTTAGAGAGGAGAGACTTATATTGCTGGAAAGATCTTGCTGCAATGAGTTCGGGGATATAAGTTTTTTGCTTTAAATATGAAAATTAAATTCACAGCATTCAAGAAAAGATTTTCATACTTTTAGCTTTCTGCAAAGATTGTGCTCATTTTGGAGTTCAATGGGGGTTCGACCGACCCCCCAATAGTTGGTGGGGGGGGTTCAATTTCTAGCTGCACTGCGTATTGGAAGGGGGTCGGTTGCTGTGTATTTGAGGGTTGATTTAGATTGCGCAATCTTTTTGTTAACTTTAACTGAGGCTGATACTGACTGCCTGAGAAATAAGTTGCGCAATTTAATTGGTTCAATGTTTTTACGGCGTCTTTCAACACGCAGCTGTGTGTAGCTCTAACCCTAACCCTAACCTTAACCAATGAATTCTGAGAGCTGGGCTGTTTGACGTAGAAATTTCGATTTAGTCCAGTTTCACGGAGAGGATTTCTATTTCGCGGAGAATATTTCGATGGTGTTCAGTTTCACGGAGACGATTTCTGTTGCGCGGAGAGGTGTTGGAAAATGGGATTCCGCTGATGGAGTTCAGGGAATGGAATTCCGCTGATTGGAGTTCTTCCCCTTTCTTCTCCGAAGGAGGAGTTGGCCTCGTTAATACTAAAAGTGGTGCGTTGTTTGTCTGTATGTATGTCAGTTCGATAACTCCTCCTAGAATACTTGCAACTCAGCGTTGAAACTTATATTGGAAAACTGCAAATTTTCCGAGGATGGCTTTAGGCTATTTTAATCTTTCATTTTCAATTTTTAAGATCCCTAAAAAAGCAGAAAACGGCGGTCTTGACCTTTGATAATCTTAATTGTCCCCTCTTTCTGCTCGGAGCTGAAAATTGGCATAAATTTTGAGTGATTACGCCACAACTTTTTCCTATGTCGCCAGTGCATTTTCTCTCCTGTGGGGGAATGGGCGCGTTCTCATTGGCGGCGTGTGTACAATTGGACCCTGGCTCACTGGCTGACTTTATAGACAATTGCGCAATATTTGTGTTCTGTTTTTTAACAGGAAGCCCTGTGTATTTTTTGCACAGTGAAATTCAGTGCATTTAATGCATAAACTTGCGAGCATCTTTAGCAGGCAGTGAACGTACACTCGATATTTCAATGCTTAAAATCAGAAAGTTTCAAACACTAACTGTTGCTCGAGTTTTGAACTTAGAGAGGAGAACTTATATTGCTGGAAAGATCTTGCTGCGATAAGTTCGGGGATATAAGTTTTTTGCTTTAAATATGAAAATTAAATTCACAGCATTCAAGAAAAGATTTTCATACTTTTAGCTTTCTGCAAAGATTGTTCTCATTTTGGAGTTCAATGGGGGTTCGACCGACCCCCAATAGTTGGTGGGGGGGGTTCAATTTCTAGCTGCACTGCGTATTGGAAGGGGGTCGGTTGCTGTGTATTTGAGGGTTGATTTAGATTGCGCAATCTTTTTGTTAACTTTAACTGAGGCTGATACTGACTGCCTGAGAAATAAGTTGCGCAATTTAATTGGTTCAATGTTTTTACGGCGTCTTTCAACACGCAGCTGTGTGTAGCTCTAACCCTAACCCTAACCTTAACCAATGAATTCTGAGAGCTGGGCTGTTTGACGTAGAAATTTCGATTTAGTCCAGTTTCACGGAGAGGATTTCTATTTCGCGTAGAATATTTCGATGGTGTTCAGTTTCACGGAGAGGATTTCGATGTGTTCAGTTTCACGGAGACGATTTCTGTTGCGCGGAGAGGTGTTGAAAATGGGATTCCGCTGATGGAGTTCAGGGAATGGAATTCCGCTGATTGGAGTTCTTCCCCTTTCTTCTCCGAAGGAGGAGTTGGCCTCGTCTATCGTTAATACTAAAAGTGGTGCGTTGTTTGTCTGTATGTATGTCAGTTCGATAACTCCTCCTAGAATACTTGCAACTCAGCGTTGAAACTTATATTGGAAAACTGCAAATTTTCCGAGGATGGCTTTAGGCTATTTTAATCTTTCATTTTCAATTTTTAAGATCCCTAAAAAAGCAGAAAACGGCGGTCTTGACCTTTGATAATCTTAATTGTCCCCTCTTTCTGCTCGGAGCTGAAAATTGGCATAAATTTTGAGTGATTACGCCACAACTTTTTCCTATGTCGCCAGTGCATTTTCTCTCCTGTGGGGGAATGGGCGCGTTCTTATTGGCGGCGTGTGTACAATTGGACCCTGGCTCACTGGCTGACTTTATAGACAATTGCGCAAATATTTGTGTTCTGTTTTTTAACAGGAAGCCCTGTGTATTTTTTGCACAGTGAAATTCAGTGCATTTAATGCATAAACTTGCGAGCATCTTTAGCAGGCAGTGAACGTACACTCGATATTTCAATGCTTAAAATCAGAAAGTTTCAAACACTAACTGTTGCTCGAGTTTTGAACTTAGAGAGGAGAACTTATATTGCTGGAAAGATCTTGCTGCGATAAGTTCGGGGATATAAGTTTTTTGCTTTAAATATGAAAATTAAATTCACAGCATTCAAGAAAAGATTTTCATACTTTTAGCTTTCTGCAAAGATTGTTCTCATTTTGGAGTTCAATGGGGGTTCGACCGACCCCCCAATAGTTGGTGAGGGGGGGGTTCAATTTCTAGCTGCACTGCGTATTGGAAGGGGGTCGGTTGCTGTGTATTTGAGGGTTGATTTAGATTGCGCAATCTTTTTGTTAACTTTAACTGAGGCTGATACTGACTGCCTGAGAAATAAGTTGCGCAATTTAATTGGTTCAATGTTTTTACGGCGTCTTTCAACACGCAGCTGTGTGTAGCTCTAACCCTAACCCTAACCCTAACCAATGATTTCTGAGAGCTGGGCTGTTTGACGTAGAAATTTCGATTTAGTCCAGTTTCACGGAGAGGATTTCTATTTCGCGAGAATATTTCGATGGTGTTCAGTTTCACGGAGAGGATTTCGATTGTGTTCAGTTTCACGGAGACGATTTCTGTTGCGCGGAGAGGTGTTGAAAATGGGATTCCGCTGATGGAGTTCAGGGAATGGAATTCCGCTGATTGGAGTTCTTCCCCTTTCTTCTCCGAAGGAGGAGTTGGCCTCGTCTATCGTTAATACTAAAGTGGTGCGTTGTTTGTCTGTATGTATGTCAGTTCGATAACTCCTCCTAGAATACTTGCAACTCAGCGTTGAAACTTATATGGAAAACTGCAAATTTTCCGAGGATGGCTTTAGGCTATTTTAATCTTTCATTTTCAATTTTTAAGATCCCTAAAAAAGCAGAAAACGGCGGTCTTGACCTTTGATAATCTTAATTGTCCCCTCTTTCTGCTCGGAGCTGAAAATTGGCATAAATTTTGAGTGATTACGCCACAACTTTTTCCTATGTCGCCAGTGCATTTTCTCTCCTGTGGGGAATGGGCGCGTTCTTATTGGCGGCGTGTGTACAATTGGACCCTGGCTCACTGGCTGACTTTATAGACAATTGCGCAAATATTTGTGTTCTGTTTTTTAACAGGAAGCCCTGTGTATTTTTTGCACAGTGAAATTCAGTGCATTTAAATGCATAAACTTGCGAGCATCTTTAGCAGGCAGTGAACGTACACTCGATATTTCAATGCTTAAAATCAGAAAGTTTCAAACACTAACTGTTGCTCGAGTTTTGAACTTAGAGAGGAGAACTTATATTGCTGGAAAGATCTTGCTGCGATGAGTTCGGGGATATAAGTTTTTTGCTTTAAATATGAAAATTAAATTCACAGCATTCAAGAAAAGATTTTCATACTTTTAGCTTTCTGCAAAGATTGTTCTCATTTTGGAGTTCAATGGGGGTTCGACCGACCCCCCAATAGTTGGTGGGGGGGGTTCAATTTCTAGCTGCACTGCGTATTGGAAGGGGGTCGGTTGCTGTGTATTTGAGGGTTGATTTAGATTGCGCAATCTTTTTGTTAACTTTAACTGAGGCTGATACTGACTGCCTGAGAAATAAGTTGCGCAATTTAATTGGTTCAATGTTTTTACGGCGTCTTTCAACACGCAGCTGTGTGTAGCTCTAACCCTAACCCTAACCTTAACCAATGAATTCTAGAGCTGGGCTGTTTGACGTAGAAATTTCGATTTAGTCCAGTTTCACGGAGAGGATTTCTATTTCGCGTAGAATATTTCGATGGTGTTCAGTTTCACGGAGAGGATTTCGATGTGTTCAGTTTCACGGAGACGATTTCTGTTGCGCGGAGAGGTGTTGAAAATGGGATTCCGCTGATGGAGTTCAGGGAATGGAATTCCGCTGATTGGAGTTCTTCCCCTTTCTTCTCCGAAGGAGGAGTTGGCCTCGTATATACTAAAGTTGACGCGTTGTTTGTCTGTCTGTATGTCAGTTCGATAACTCCTCCTAGAATACTTGCAACTCAGCGTTGAAACTTATATGGGAAAACTGCAAATTTTCCGAGGATGGCTTTAGGCTATTTTAATCTTTCATTTTCAATTTTTAAGATCCCTAAAAAAGCAGAAAACGGCGGTCTTGACCTTTGATAATCTTAATTGTCCCCTCTTTCTGCTCGGAGCTGAAAATTGGCATAAATTTTGAGTGATTACGCCACAACTTTTTCCTATGTCGCCAGTGCATTTTCTCTCCTGTGGGGGAATGGGCGCGTTCTCATTGGCGGCGTGTGTACAATTGGACCCTGGCTCACTGGCTGACTTTATAGATAATTGCGCAATGATATGGCTACTGATAAGTTTTCCTGCCTATCAATGGGCAGTCCTGTGTATTTGTTGGACATTGAAATTCAATGCATCAACTTGCAAGCAGGCAGTGAACGTACACTCGATACTTCAATGCTATAAATCAGACAGTTTCAAACGCTAACTGTTCCTCGAGTTTTAAACTTTGAGAGGAGAAACTTATATTGCTGGCAAGATCTTGCAACGCTGAGTTCGGGGATATAAGTTGTTTGCTTTAACTATGAAAAGAAAAAGCACAGCATTTGGAAAACTATTTCCATACTTTTAACTTTTTGCAAATATTGTACTCAGTTTTGCAAGACGTAATAGATAAAGTTGGGGGGAGGGTTCAACTTCTCACTACAGCTGTGGATTGGAGGGTTGATTTAGATTGCGCAATCTTTTGTTAACTTTACCTGAGGCTGATACTGACTGACTGTGAAATCGGTTGCGCAATGAATTGATTCAATTAGTTCAATATTTTTATCTGTGCCTTTTAACACGAAGCTGTGCGTAGTTCTAACCCTAACCCTAACCCTAACCCTAATGAATCTGGCGAGTTAAGTTGTTTGACGGAAAAAATTCGATTAAGTCAAGTTTAGCGGAGACGATTTCAATGTTTAAATTCTGACGGAGAAGATTTCTGTTTCGTGGAGAGGATTTCGATGATGTTCAGTTTCACGAAAGGATTTCCATGGTGTTCAGTTTCACGGAGAGGATTTCGATCATGTTCAGCTTCACGGAGAGGCTTTCTGTTTCGCTGAGATAATTTATGATTGATTTCTGTTTTATGGAAACAATTTTGATGGATTCAGGTTTCAAGGAGAGGATTTCGAAGGAGTCCAGTTTCACTGAGAGGATTTCGATGGTTTTTAGTTGCACAGACAGGATTTTTGCTTCGCGGAGAGGATTTTGATGGATTTGGCATCTTCAATCAGTCAGAGAAGAGAGTAAAGAGAAGACTGAAAAGAGAAGAGAGAAGAGATGATAGAAAACAGAGTAAATTGAGTGGAGAGATTAGACATGACAGATTGGAGATGATAGGAGAGAGAATAGATGAGGGATAAGAGCGTACAGAGGCAATAGAAGAGAGGGGAGAGTAGAGGAGAAAGAAAGAGTGAGATGAGGAGATGAGGAGATGAGGGATGAGAGAGGAGGGGAGAGAGGAGACAGGAGAGAGTACAGACGAAAGACTAGGGAGAAGATATAAATAAGGTAGTAAAGATGAGAGGAGAGAGAGGAGAGAGAAGCGAAAGGAGAAGAGAGTGAGGAGAGAGGAGAGAGATGAAAGGAGCAAGGAAAGGAGAAAAGAGAGAATGGAGAGAATAGAAAAGAGAGAAGAGAAGAGACAGGGGATAGTGAAAAGGAGGAAGAAAGATGGGAGACAAGAAAGTAGTGTCAGAGCGTATATGAAATATGAGAAATGAGAGCAGAGAGAAGAGAAAAGAGAAGAGAGAGAGAGGGTTAAGAGAGACGATAGATAAGTGAGTAGAGATGACATATGAGAGAGGAGAGAAGAGGGAGAGATAAGAGTGAAGAGAGGAGACAGAAGACAGGAGAAGGTACAGACGAAAGACGAGGGAGAAGAGATAAATAAGGGAACAGGGTAGAGATGAGATGAAAGAGAGGAGAGAGGAGATATGAGAGACTTGAGAGTCTTTGAGCTATGGTCTTTGAAAGATTTTGTAAAGAATTTGGAGACGATTTGGAAGATAGGGTTAAAGACATGGAATTTCAGTTGATGGATATTTCAGGGAATAGAATTCCGGTGATGGGAGTTCTTCCCCTTTCTCCTCCGAAGGAGGAGTTCCACTCGTATATACTAAAGTTGACGTGTTGTTTGTCTGTCTGTCTGTGTGTCTGTCTGTCATTTCGACAACTCCTCCTTGAATAGTGCCAACTCAGCGTTGAAACTTATATGGGAAGATTGGAAATTATCCGAGGTCGGCTATAGGCTATTTTAATTCTGAAATTTTAATTTCTAAGATCCTCAAAAAGCAGAAAACTGCCTTTTTGACCCCAATAACCTTCTTTTGCCACTCTGCCTGGGGCTGCAGCCAGTTTGTAAAAATAGCCACCCCAACCTCCGCCCGCGGGCCGCTGTGTATTGAGGGGTGGTGGGTGCGCGTGTTCTGGGTTCAATGCAAATAAAACCCCGCGTGTCGGGGTTGGGTTAAATTTAATGATTCCCCCGGAACGGGGGGGTTGGGCTTGGGCTGAGTGTACATAGCTGTTTTAAACAGATAGAACTGTGCCGAGATTCAATTGGTTTTATTATCGGCCCTGTGTATTAGCTGGGCAGTGAATTTCAATGAATAAACTTGCGAGCATCTCTAGCAAGAAGTCGGGAAATCGGTAAATTTCAAACGCTAACTGTTCCTCGAGTTTTAAACTTTGAGAGGAGAAACTTATATTGCTGGAAAGATCTTGCAACGCAGAGTTCGAGGATATAAGTTGTTTGCTTTAAATATGAAAAGAAAAAGCACAGCATTTGAAAAAGTATTTCCATACTTTTAACTTTCTGCAAAAATTGTACTCAGTTTTGCGAGACGTAATAGATAAAGTTGGGGGAGGGTTTAACTTCTCACTGCTGCTGTGTATTGGAGGGTTGATTTAGATTGCGCAATGTTTTTGTTAACTTTAACTGAGACTGATACTGACTGACTGTGAAATCGGTTGCGCCATCAATTTGTTTTATTATCTGTGCCTTTCAATAGGCTGCCCTGTGTAATAGCCGGCGTGTGTAATTAATGAATAAACTTGCGAGCCTCTTTGGCAGGCAGTGAACGTACACTCGATATTTCAATGCTTTAAAACGGGAACTTTCAAATGCTTACGGCTCTTCGAGTTCTAAACTTTAAGAGAAGAGACTTATACTGCTGAAAAGATCTTGCAACGCTGAGTTCAAGGATATAAATTGTTTGCTTTAAATATAAAGACTAAAAGCACAGCATAAAAAAACTATTTCCATACTTTTAGCTTTCTGCAAAGATTGTACTCATTTTTAGTTCAATGCCCCCAACAGTTGGGGGTTCAATTTCTAATTGCCACTGCGTATTGAAAAGGGGTCGGTCTCTGTGTACTGGAGGGTTGATTTAAATTGCGCAATCTTTTTGTTAACTTTAACTGAGACTGATACTGACTGACTGAGAAATCTGTTGCGCAATCAATTGATTCAATTGTTTCAATTTTTTTTATTTGGACACGCAGCTGTGTGTAGCTCTAACCCTAACCCTAACCCTAACAATAACCCTAACCAGTGAATCATGATATTTTATTCTTTTTGACGGAGAAAATTTCGATTGAGTCCAGTTTTAAAGAGAGAATTTCGATGGTTATCAGTTTCACGGACAGGATTTCTGTTTCGCTGAGAGGATTTCGATGGTTTTCAGTTTTACAGAGAGGATTTCGATGGTTTTCAGTTGCACAGACTGCTTCGCGGAGAGGATCTTGATGGATTTGGCATCTTCAATCAGTCAGAGAAGAGAGTAAAGAGAAGAATGAAAAGAGAAGAGAGATGACATGATAGAAAACAGAGTAGAAATGAGTGGAGAGATTAGACATGACAGATAGGAGAGAAGAGGGGAGTAAGGCGGGAACGAAGGAGAGAGAAGAGAAGAGGAGAGAGGAGATGAGAGGGAGATATGAGATAGCAAAGGGATACAAGAGAGGGAGAGTAGAGGAGAAAGAAAGAGTGAGATGAGGGATGAGGGATGAGAGAGGAGGGAAGACAGGAGAGAGAAGAGAGGAGAAAAGAGGGGAGAAAGGAGACAGGAGAGAGTAGAGACGAAAAACCAGGGAGAAGAAATAAATAAGGTAGTAGAGATGAGAGGAGGGGGAGGAGAGAGAAGCGAAAGGAGAAAAGAGAGAGGAGAGAGGAGAGAGATGAAAGATCAGAGATGAGAGAGTTAAGAGAGGAAAGTAGTGAGGAGAGGAGAGATGAGAGATACGATGAGAAGATATGCGTGAGAACATAAGAGAGAAGAGATTAGAGATTAGAGAAGAGAGGGGAGAAGATGAAAGGAGAAAGGAGAGGAGAAAAGAGAGAAGAGAAGAGACAGGGGATAGTGGAAAGGAGGAAAGAAAGATGGGAGACAAGAAAGTAGAGTGTGAGAGCGTATATGAGATATGAGAAATGAGAGCAGAGAGAAGAGAGAGGGTAAAGAGAGACGATAGATAAGTGAGTAGAGATGACATATGAGAGAGGAGAGAAGAGAGAGAGATAAGAGAGAAGAGAGGAGACACGAGACAAGAGAGGGTACAGACGAAAGACGAGGGAGAAGAGATACATAAGGGAGTAGAGATGAGAGGAGAGAAAGGAGAGACTAGATATAAGATAGCAAAGAAGAGAGAGCAGAGATGAGAGACTAGAGATGAAAAGCAGATTAGAGAGAAAAGATAAGAGACTACACTGTAGAGATAAGAGGGCAAAGAGGAGAGCAAAAAGGCTTTACAGAGGTTTTGGAGATGATTTGGAAGATGGGATTCAAGTCATGGAGTTTCAGCTGATGGATTTCAGGGAATGGAATTCCGATGATGGGAGTTCTTCCCCTTTCTCCTCCGGAGGAGGAGTTCCACTCGTATATACTAAAGTTGACGCGTTGTTTGTCTGTCTGTCTGTGTGTCTGTCTGTCATTTCGACAACTCCTCCTTGAATAGTGCCAACTCAGCGTTGAAACTTATATGGGAAGATTGGAAATTATCCGAGGTCGGCTATAGGCTATTTTAATTCTGAAATTTTAATTTCTAAGATCCTCAAAAAAGCAGAAAACGGCGGTCTTGACCTTTGATAATCTTAATTGTCCCCTCTTTCTGCTTGGAGCTGAAAATTTGCATGAATTTCAAGTGATTGCGCCACAACTTTTCCCTATCTCTGCAGTGTATTTTCTCTCCAGTGGGGGGATGGGGCGTTCTAAATGGCTGCCTGTGTACAATCGGACCCTGGCTCACTGGCTGACTGTATAGACAATTGCGCAAAGATTTGTGTTCTAATTTTCAATAGGCAGCCCTGTGATTTTGTTGAACCTTGAAATTCAATGCATAAACTTGCGGGCCGCTTTAGCAGGCAGTGAACGTACAATTGATATTTCAATGCTTTAAATCAGAAAGTTTCAAACGCAAACTGTTGCTCGAGTTTTTAACTTTGAGAGAAAAAATTAATATTGCTGGAAAGAACTTGCAAAGCTGATTTCAGGATATAAATTGTTTGCTTTAAATATGAAAAGAAAAAGCACAGCATTGAAAAAACTATTTCCATACTTTTAACTTTCTGCAAAAATTGTACTCAGTTTTGCGAGACGTAATAGATAAAGTTGGGGGAGAGTTCAACTTCTCACTGCTGCTGTGTATTGGAGGGTTGATTTAGATTGCGCAATGTTTTTGTTAACTTTAACTTAGACTGATACTGACTGACTGTGAAATCGGTTGCGCAATGAATTGATTCAATTAGTTCAATATTTTTATCAGCGCCTTTTAACACGAAGCTGTGCGTAGTTTTAACCCTAACCCTAACCCTAACCCTAACCAATGAATCCGGAGTTGAGTTGTTTGACGGAAAAAAAATTGATTGAGTCCAGTTTAGCGGAGACGATTTCAATGTTTTAATTTGACAGAGAGGATTTCTGTTTCGTGGAGAGGATTTCGATGATGTTCAGTTTCACGAAGAGAGGATTTCGATGATGTTCAGTTTCACGAAGAGAGGATTTCGATGATGTTCAGCTTCACGGAGAGGATTTCTGTTTCGCGAGATAATTTATAATTGATTTCTGTTTTATGAAGACCATTTTGATGGATTTAAGTTTTAATGAGAGGATTTCGAAGGAGTCCAGTTTTACGGAGAGGATTTCGATGGTTTTCAGTTGCACAGACAAGATTTCTGCTTCGCAGAGAGGATCTTGATGGATTTGGCATCTTTAATCAGTCAGAGAAGAGAGTAAAGAGAAGAATGAAAAGAGAAGAGCGATGACATGATAGAAAACAGAGTAGAAATGAATGGAGAGATTAGACATGACAGATGGGAGAGAAGAGGGGAGTAAGGCGGGAACGAAGAGGGAGAGAGAAGAGAAGAGGAGAGAGGAGATGAGAGGGGAGATATGAGATAGCAAAGGGAGACAAGAGAGATAATAGGAGAGAGAATAGATGAGGGATAAGAGCGTACAGAGGAAATAGAAGAGAGTGGAGAGTAGAGGAGAAAGAAAGAGTGAGATGAGGGATGAGAGATGAGAGAGGAAAGGAGAGAGAAGAGAAGAGAAAAGAGGGAGAAAGGAGACAGGAGAGAGAGCAGACGAAAGACCAGGGAGAAGATATAAATAAGGTAGTAGAGATGAGAGGAGAGAGAGGAGAGAGAAGCGAAAGGAGAAGAGAGTGAGGAG
This sequence comes from Macrostomum lignano, assembly GCA_002269645.1. NCBI lineage: Eukaryota > Metazoa > Platyhelminthes > Macrostomidae > Macrostomum > Macrostomum lignano. Next base: position 13,749 of record NIVC01005010.1, on the reverse strand, counting down.
AGAGGAGAGAGATGAAAGATCAGAGATGAGAGAGTTAAGAGAGGAAAGTAGTGAGGAGAGAGAGATAAGAGATGCGATGAGAAGAGATGCGTGAGAACATAAGAGAGAAGAGATTAGAGATTAGAGAAGAGAGGGGAGAAGATCAAAGGAGCAAGGAGAGGAGAAAAGAGAGAATGGAGAGGATATAAAAGAGAGAAGAGAAGAGACATGGGATAGTGGAAAGAAGGAAAGAAAGATGGGAGACAAGAAAGTAGAGTGTGAGAGCGTATATGAGATATGATAAATGAGAGCTGAGAGAAGAGAAAAGAGAAGAGACAGAGAGGGTTAAGAGAGACGATAGATAAGTGAGTAGAGATGACATATGAGAGAGGAGAGAAGAGGGAGAGATATGAGAGAAGAGACGGGACAAGAGACAGGAGAGGTACAGACGAAAGACGAGGGAGAAGAGATAAATAAGGGAGCAGGGGTAGAGATGAGATGAGAGAGAGGAGAGAGGAGATATGAGAGACTTGAGAGTCTTTGAGCTATGGTCTTTGAAAGATTTTGTAAAGAATTTGGAGACGATTTGGAAGATAGGGTTAAAGACATGGAATTTCAGTTGATTGATATTTCAGGAAATGGAATTCCGGTGATGGGAGTTCTTCCCCTTTCTCCTCCGAAGGAGGAGTTCCACTTCTTCTATCTATCTATATATACTAAAGTTGACGCGTTGTTTGTCTGTCTGGCTGTGTGTCTGTCTGTCATTTCGACAACTCCTCCTTGAATAGTGCCAACTCAGCGTTGAAACTTATATGGGAAGATTGGAAATTATCCGAGGTCGGCTATAGGCTATTTTAATTCTGAAATTTTAATTTCTAAGATCCTCAAAAAAGCAGAAAACGGCGGTCTTGACCTTTGATAATCTTAATTGTCCCCTCTTTCTGCTTGGAGCTGAAAATTTGCATGAATTTCAAGTGATTGCGCCACAACTTTTCCCTATCTCTGCAGTGTATTTTCTCTCCAGTGGGGGATGGGGCGTTCTAAATGGCTGCATGTGTACAATCGGACCCTGGCTCACTGGCTGACTGTATAGACAATTGCGCAAAGATTTGTGTTCTAATTTTCAATAGGCAGCCCTGTGATTTTGTTGAACCTTGAAATTCAATGCATAAACTTGCGGGCCTCTTTAGCAGGCAGTGAACGTACAATCGATATTTCAATGCTTTAAATCAGAAAGTTTCAAACGCAAACTGTTGCTCGAGTTTTTAACTTTGAGAGAAAAAATTTATATTGCTGGAAAGAACTTGCAAAGCTGATTTCAGGGATATAAATTGTTTGCTTTAAATATGAAAACTAAAAGCTCTGCATTGCAAAAACTATTTCCATACTTTAAACTTTCTGCAAAGATTGTACTCATTTTAGGATTTCAATGGCGTTCGACCGACCCCCCAACAGTTAGGAGGTCGGTCGGTGTGTATTTGAGGGTTGATTTAGATTGCGCAATCTGTTTGTTAACTTTAACTGAGACTGATACTGACTAACACAGAAATTATATTGCACAATCAATTGATTCAATTGGTTCATTTTTTATTATCGGCCCTGTGTATTAGTTTGGCAGTGAAATTCAATGAATAAACTTGCGAGCTTCTCTAGCAAGTAGTCGGGAAATTGGTAAATTCAAACGCTAACTGTTCCTCGAGTTTTAAACTTTCAGAGGAGAAACTTATATTGCTGGAAAGATCTTGCAACGCTGAGTTCGGGGATATAAGTTGTTTGCTTTAAATATAAAAAGAAAAAGCACAGCATTGAAAAAACTATTTCCATGCTTTTAACTTTCTGCAAAAATTGTGCTCAGTTTTGCGAGACGTAATAGATAAAGTTGGGGGGAGGGTTCAACTTCTCACTGCTGCTGTGTATTGGAGGGTTGATTTAGATTGCGCAATGTTTTTGTTAACTTTAACTGAGACTGATACTGACTGACTGTGAAATCGGTTGCACCATCAATTTGTTTTATTATCTGTGCCTTTCAATACGCTGCCCTGTGTAATAGCCGGCCTGTGTAGTGAATGAATCAACTTGCGAGCCTCTTTGGCAGGCAGTGAACGTACACTCGATATTTTAATGCTTTAAAACGGAAACTTTCAAACGCTAACTGCTCTTCGAGTTCTAAACTTTAAGAGAAGAGACTTATACTGCTGAAAAGATCTTGCAACGCTGAGTTCGAGGATATAAATTGTTAGCTTTCAATATAAAGACTAAAAGAGCAGCATCAAAAAAACTATTTCCATACTTTTAGCTTTCTGCAAAGATTGTACTCATTTTTTGGTTCAATGCCCCCAACAGATGGGGGTTCAATTTCTAACTGCCACAGCGTATTGAAAAGGTCGGTCTCTGTGTACTGGAGGGTTGATTTAAATTGCGCAATCTTTTGGTTAAATTTAACTGAGACTGATACTGACTGTGAAATCGGTTGCGCAATGAATTGATTCAATTAGTTCAATATTTTTATCTGTGCCTTTTAACACGAAGCTGTGCGTAGTTCTAACCCTAACCCTAACCCTAACCCTAACCCTAATGAATCTGGCGAGTTAAGTTGTTTGACGGAAAAAATTCGATTAAGTCAAGTTTAACGGAGACGATTTCAATGTTTAAATTCTGACGGAGAAGATTTCTGTTTCGTGGAGAGGATTTCGATGATGTTCAGTTTCACGAAAGGATTTCCATGGTGTTCAGTTTCACGGAGAGGATTTCGATCATGTTCAGCTTCACGGAGAGGCTTTCTGTTTCGCGGAGATAATTTATGATTGATTTCTGTTTTATGGAAACAATTTTGATGGATTTAAGTTTCAAGGAGAGGATTTCGAAGGAGTCCAGTTTCACTGAGAGGATTTCGATGGTTTTTAGTTGCACAGACAGGATTTTTGCTTCGCGGAGAGGATCTTGATGGATTTGGCATCTTCAATCAGTCAGAGAAGAGAGTAAAGAGAAGACTGAAAAGAGAAGAGAGAAGAGATGATAGAAAACAGAGTATAATTGAGTGGAGAGATTAGACATGACAGATTGGAGATGATAGGAGAGAGAATAGATGAGGGATAAGAGCGTACAGAGGCAATATAAGAGAGGGGAGAGTAGAGGAGAAAGAAAGAGTGAGATGAGGAGATGAGGGATGAGAGAGCAGGGGAGAGAGGAGACAGGAGAGAGTACAGACGAAAGACTAAGGAGAAGATATAAATAAGGTAGTAAAGATGAGAGGAGAGAGAGGAGAGAGAAGCGAAAGGAGAAGAGAGTGAGGAGAGAGGAGAGAGATGAAAGGAGCAAGGAAATGAGAAAAGAGAGAATGGAGAGAATAGAAAAGAGAGAAGAGAAGAGACAGGGGATAGTGAAAAGGAGGAAGAAAGATGGGAGACAAGAAAGTAGTGTCAGAGCGTATATGAAATATGAGAAATGAGAGCAGAGAGAAGAGAAAAGAGAAGAGAGAGAGAGGGTTAAGAGAGACGATAGATAAGTGAGTAGAGATGACATATGAGAGAGGAGAGAAGAGGGAGAGATAAGAGTGAAGAGAGGAGACAGAAGACAGGAGAAGGTACAGACGAAAGACGAGGGAGAAGAGATAAATAAGGGAGCAGGGGTAGAGATGAGATGAGAGAGAGGAGAGAGGAGATATGAGAGACTTGAGAGTCTTTGAGCTATGGTCTTTGAAAGATTTTGTAAAGAATTTGGAGACGATTTGGAAGATAGGGTTAAAGACATGGAATTTCAGTTGATGGATATTTCAGGGAATAGAATTCCGGTGATGGGAGTTCTTCCCCTTTCTCCTCCGAAGGAGGAGTTCCACTCGTATATACTAAAGTTGACGCGTTGTTTGTCTGTCTGTCTGTCTGTCATTTCGACAACTCCTCCTTGAATAGTGCCAACTCAGCGTTGAAACTTATATGGGAAGATTGGAAATTATCCGAGGTCGGCTATAGGCTATTTTAATTCTGAAATTTTAATTTCTAAGATCCTCAAAAAAGCAGAAAACGGCGGTCTTGACCTTTGATAATCTTAATTGTCCCCTCTTTCTGCTTGGAGCTGAAAATTTGCATGAATTTCAAGTGATTGCGCCACAACTTTTCCCTATCTCTGCAGTGTATTTTCTCTCCAGTGGGGGATGGGGCGTTCTAAATGGCTGCGTGTGTACACGGACCCTGGCTCACTGGCTGACTGTATAGACAATTGCGCAAAGATTTGTGTTCTAATTTTCAATAGGCAGCCCTGTGATTTTGTTGAACCTTGAAATTCAATGCATAAACTTGCGGGCCTCTTTAGCAGGCAGTGAACGTACAATCGATATTTCAATGCTTTAAATCAGAAAGTTTCAAACGCAAACTGTTGCTCGAGTTTTTAACTTTGAGAGAAAAAATTTATATTGCTGGAAAGAACTTGCAAAGCTGATTTCAGGGATATAAATTGTTTGCTTTAAATATGAAAACTAAAAGCTCTGCATTGCAAAAACTATTTCCATACTTTAAACTTTCTGCAAAGATTGTACTCATTTTAGGATTTCAATGGCGTTCGACCGACCCCCCAACAGTTAGGAGGTCGGTCGGTGTGTATTTGAGGGTTGATTTAGATTGCGCAATCTGTTTGTTAACTTTAACTGAGACTGATACTGACTAACACAGAATTATATTGCACAATCAATTGATTCAATTGGTTCATTTTTTATTATCGGCCCTGTGTATTAGTTTGGCAGTGAAATTCAATGAATAAACTTGCGAGCTTCTCTAGCAAGTAGTCGGGAAATTGGTAAATTCAAACGCTAACTGTTCCTCGAGTTTTAAACTTTCAGAGGAGAAACTTATATTGCTGGAAAGATCTTGCAACGCTGAGTTCGGGGATATAAGTTGTTTGCTTTAAATATAAAAAGAAAAAGCACAGCATTGAAAAAACTATTTCCATGCTTTTAACTTTCTGCAAAAATTGTGCTCAGTTTTGCGAGACGTAATAGATAAAGTTGGGGGAGGGTTCAACTTCTCACTGCTGCTGTGTATTGGAGGGTTGATTTAGATTGCGCAATGTTTTTGTTAACTTTAACTGAGACTGATACTGACTGACTGTGAAATCGGTTGCACCATCAATTTGTTTTATTATCTGTGCCTTTCAATACGCTGCCCTGTGTAATAGCCGGCCTGTGTAGTGAATGAATCAACTTGCGAGCCTCTTTGGCAGGCAGTGAACGTACACTCGATATTTTAATGCTTTAAAACGGAAACTTTCAAACGCTAACTGCTCTTCGAGTTCTAAACTTTAAGAGAAGAGACTTATACTGCTGAAAAGATCTTGCAACGCTGAGTTCGAGGATATAAATTGTTAGCTTTCAATATAAAGACTAAAAGAGCAGCATCAAAAAAACTATTTCCATACTTTTAGCTTTCTGCAAAGATTGTACTCATTTTTTGGTTCAATGCCCCCAACAGATGGGGGTTCAATTTCTAACTGCCACAGCGTATTGAAAAGGGGTCGGTCTCTGTGTACTGGAGGGTTGATTTAAATTGCGCAATCTTTTGGTTAAATTTAACTGAGACTGATACTGACTGTGAAATCGGTTGCGCAATGAATTGATTCAATTAGTTCAATATTTTTATCTGTGCCTTTTAACACGAAGCTGTGCGTAGTTCTAACCCTAACCCTAACCCTAACCCTAACCCTAATGAATCTGGCGAGTTAAGTTGTTTGACGGAAAAAATTCGATTAAGTCAAGTTTAACGGAGACGATTTCAATGTTTAAATTCTGACGGAGAAGATTTCTGTTTCGTGGAGAGGATTTCGATGATGTTCAGTTTCACGAAAGGATTTCCATGGTGTTCAGTTTCACGGAGAGGATTTCGATCATGTTCAGCTTCACGGAGAGGCTTTCTGTTTCGCGGAGATAATTTATGATTGATTTCTGTTTTATGGAAACAATTTTGATGGATTTAAGTTTCAAGGAGAGGATTTCGAAGGAGTCCAGTTTCACTGAGAGGATTTCGATGGTTTTTAGTTGCACAGACAGGATTTTTGCTTCGCGGAGAGGATCTTGATGGATTTGGCATCTTCAATCAGTCAGAGAAGAGAGTAAAGAGAAGACTGAAAAGAGAAGAGAGAAGAGATGATAGAAAACAGAGTATAATTGAGTGGAGAGATTAGACATGACAGATTGGAGATGATAGGAGAGAGAATAGATGAGGGATAAGAGCGTACAGAGGCAATATAAGAGAGGGGAGAGTAGAGGAGAAAGAAAGAGTGAGATGAGGAGATGAGGGATGAGAGAGCAGGGGAGAGAGGAGACAGGAGAGAGTACAGACGAAAGACTAAGGAGAAGATATAAATAAGGTAGTAAAGATGAGAGGAGAGTGAGGAGAGAGGAGAGAGATGAAAGGAGCAAGGAAATGAGAAAAGAGAGAATGGAGAGAATAGAAAAGAGAGAAGAGAAGAGACAGGGGATAGTGAAAAGGAGGAAGAAAGATGGGAGACAAGAAAGTAGTGTCAGAGCGTATATGAAATATGAGAAATGAGAGCAGAGAGAAGAGAAAAGAGAAGAGAGAGAGAGGGTTAAGAGAGACGATAGATAAGTGAGTAGAGATGACATATGAGAGAGGAGAGAAGAGGGAGAGATAAGAGTGAAGAGAGGAGACAGAAGACAGGAGAAGGTACAGACGAAAGACGAGGGAGAAGAGATAAATAAGGGAGCAGGGGTAGAGATGAGATGAGAGAGAGGAGAGAGGAGATATGAGAGACTTGAGAGTCTTTGAGCTATGGTCTTTGAAAGATTTTGTAAAGAATTTGGAGACGATTTGGAAGATAGGGTTAAAGACATGGAATTTCAGTTGATGGATATTTCAGGGAATAGAATTCCGGTGATGGGAGTTCTTCCCCTTTCTCCTCCGAAGGAGGAGTTCCACTCTATATACTAAAGTTGACGCGTTGTTTGTCTGTCTGTATGTCTGTCTGTACGTCTGTCTGTCATTTCGACAACTCCTCCTTGAATAGTGCCAACTCAGCGTTGAAACTTATATGGGAAGATTGGAAATTATCCGAGGTCGGCTATAGGCTATTTTAATTCTGAAATTTTAATTTCTAAGATCCTCAAAAAAGCAGAAAACGGCGGTCTTGACCTTTGATAATCTTAATTGTCCCCTCTTTCTGCTTGGAGCTGAAAATTTGCATGAATTTCAAGTGATTGCGCCACAACTTTTCCCTATCTCTGCAGTGTATTTTCTCTCCAGTGGGGGATGGGGCGTTCTAAATGGCTGCATGTGTACAATCGGACCCTGGCTCACTGGCTGACTGTATAGACAATTGCGCAAAGATTTGTGTTCTAATTTTCAATAGGCAGCCCTGTGATTTTGTTGAACCTTGAAATTCAATGCATAAACTTGCGGGCCTCTTTAGCAGGCAGTGAACGTACAATCGATATTTCAATGCTTTAAATCAGAAAGTTTCAAACGCAAACTGTTGCTCGAGTTTTTAACTTTGAGAGAAAAAATTTATATTGCTGGAAAGAACTTGCAAAGCTGATTTCAGGGATATAAATTGTTTGCTTTAAATATGAAAACTAAAAGCTCTGCATTGCAAAAACTATTTCCATACTTTAAACTTTCTGCAAAGATTGTACTCATTTTAGGATTTCAATGGCGTTCGACCGACCCCCAACAGTTAGGAGGTCGGTCGGTGTGTATTTGAGGGTTGATTTAGATTGCGCAATCTGTTTGTTAACTTTAACTGAGACTGATACTGACTAACACAGAAATATATTGCACAATCAATTGATTCAATTGGTTCATTTTTTATTATCGGCCCTGTGTATTAGTTTGGCAGTGAAATTCAATGAATAAACTTGCGAGCTTCTCTAGCAAGTAGTCGGGAAATTGGTAAATTCAAACGCTAACTGTTCCTCGAGTTTTAAACTTTCAGAGGAGAAACTTATATTGCTGGAAAGATCTTGCAACGCTGAGTTCGGGATATAAGTTGTTTGCTTTAAATATAAAAAGAAAAAGCACAGCATTGAAAAAACTATTTCCATGCTTTTAACTTTCTGCAAAAATTGTGCTCAGTTTTGCGAGACGTAATAGATAAAGTTGGGGGAGGGTTCAACTTCTCACTGCTGCTGTGTATTGGAGGGTTGATTTAGATTGCGCAATGTTTTTGTTAACTTTAACTGAGACTGATACTGACTGACTGTGAAATCGGTTGCACCATCAATTTGTTTTATTATCTGTGCCTTTCAATACGCTGCCCTGTGTAATAGCCGGCCTGTGTAGTGAATGAATCAACTTGCGAGCCTCTTTGGCAGGCAGTGAACGTACACTCGATATTTTAATGCTTTAAAACGGAAACTTTCAAACGCTAACTGCTCTTCGAGTTCTAAACTTTAAGAGAAGAGACTTATACTGCTGAAAAGATCTTGCAACGCTGAGTTCGAGGATATAAATTGTTAGCTTTCAATATAAAGACTAAAAGAGCAGCATCAAAAAAACTATTTCCATACTTTTAGCTTTCTGCAAAGATTGTACTCATTTTTTGGTTCAATGCCCCCAACAGATGGGGTTCAATTTCTAACTGCCACAGCGTATTGAAAAGGGGTCGGTCTCTGTGTACTGGAGGGTTGATTTAAATTGCGCAATCTTTTGGTTAAATTTAACTGAGACTGATACTGACTGTGAAATCGGTTGCGCAATGAATTGATTCAATTAGTTCAATATTTTTATCTGTGCCTTTTAACACGAAGCTGTGCGTAGTTCTAACCCTAACCCTAACCCTAACCCTAACCCTAATGAATCTGGCGAGTTAAGTTGTTTGACGGAAAAAATTCGATTAAGTCAAGTTTAACGGAGACGATTTCAATGTTTAAATTCTGACGGAGAAGATTTCTGTTTCGTGGAGAGGATTTCGATGATGTTCAGTTTCACGAAAGGATTTCCATGGTGTTCAGTTTCACGGAGAGGATTTCGATCATGTTCAGCTTCACGGAGAGGCTTTCTGTTTCGCGGAGATAATTTATGATTGATTTCTGTTTTATGGAAACAATTTTGATGGATTTAAGTTTCAAGGAGAGGATTTCGAAGGAGTCCAGTTTCACTGAGAGGATTTCGATGGTTTTTAGTTGCACAGACAGGATTTTTGCTTCGCGGAGAGGATCTTGATGGATTTGGCATCTTCAATCAGTCAGAGAAGAGAGTAAAGAGAAGACTGAAAAGAGAAGAGAGAAGAGATGATAGAAAACAGAGTATAATTGAGTGGAGAGATTAGACATGACAGATTGGAGATGATAGGAGAGAGAATAGATGAGGGATAAGAGCGTACAGAGGCAATATAAGAGAGGGGAGAGTAGAGGAGAAAGAAAGAGTGAGATGAGGAGATGAGGGATGAGAGAGCAGGGGAGAGAGGAGACAGGAGAGAGTACAGACGAAAGACTAGGAGAAGATATAAATAAGGTAGTAAAGATGAGAGGAGAGAGAGGAGAGAGGAGAGAGATGAAAGGAGCAAGGAAAGAGAAAAGAGAGAATGGAGAGAATAGAAAAGAGAGAAGAGAAGAGACAGGGGATAGTGAAAAGGAGGAAGAAAGATGGGAGACAAGAAAGTAGTGTCAGAGCGTATATGAAATATGAGAAATGAGAGCAGAGAGAAGAGAAAAGAGAAGAGAGAGAGAGGGTTAAGAGAGACGATAGATAAGTGAGTAGAGATGACATATGAGAGAGGAGAGAAGAGGGAGAGATAAGAGTGAAGAGAGGAGACAGAAGACAGGAGAAGGTACAGACGAAAGACGAGGGAGAAGAGATAAATAAGGGAGCAGGGGTAGAGATGAGATGAGAGAGAGGAGAGAGGAGATATGAGAGACTTGAGAGTCTTTGAGCTATGGTCTTTGAAAGATTTTGTAAAGAATTTGGAGACGATTTGGAAGATAGGGTTAAAGACATGGAATTTCAGTTGATGGATATTTCAGGGAATAGAATTCCGGTGATGGGAGTTCTTCCCCTTTCTCCTCCGAAGGAGGAGTTCCACTCGTATATACTAAAGTTGACGCGTTGTTTGTCTGTCTGTCTGTGTGTCTGTCTGTCATTTCGACAACTCCTCCTTGAATAGTGGCAACTCAGCGTTGAAACTTATATGGGAAGATTGGAAATTATCCGAGGTCGGCTATAGGCTATTTTAATTCTGAAATTTTAATTTCTAAAATCCTCAAAAAAGCAGAAAACGGCGGTCTTGACCTTTGATAATCTTAATTGTCCCCTCTTTCTGCTTGGAGCTGAAAATTTGCATGAATTTCAAGTGATTGCGCCACAACTTTTCCCTATCTCTGCAGTGTATTTTCTCTCCAGTGGGGGGATGGGGCGTTCTAAATGGCTGCCTGTGTACAATCGGACCCTGGCTCACTGGCTGACTGTATAGACAATTGCGCAAAGATTTGTGTTCTAATTTTCAATAGGCAGCCCTGTGATTTTGTTGAACGTTGAAATTCAATGCATAAACTTGCGGGCCTCTTTAGCAGGCAGTGAACGTACAATCGATATTTCAATGCTTTAAATCAGAAAGTTTCAAACGCAAACTGTTGCTCGAGTTTTTAACTTTGAGAGAAAAAATTTATATTGCTGGAAAGAACTTGCAAAGCTGATTTCAGGGATATAAATTGTTTGCTTCAAATATGAAAACTAAAAGCTCTGCATTGCAAAAACTATTTCCATACTTTAAACTTTCTGCAAAGATTGTACTCATTTTGGCGAGAGGTGAGAGATAAAGTTGGGGGTTTCGACTTCCAACTGGCGCTGTGTATAGGAAGGGGGTCAGTTGCTTTGTATTGGAGGGTTGATTTAGATTGCGCAATGTTTTTGTTAACTTTAACTGAGACTGATACTGACTGACTGTGAAATCGGTTGCGCAATGAATTGATTCAATTAGTTCAATAGTTTATCAGTGCCTTTTAACACGAAGCTGTGCGTAGTTCTAACCCTAACCCTAACCCTAACCAATGAATCCGGAGAGTTGAGTTGTTTGACGGAAAAAATTGATTGAGTCCAGTTTAGCGGAGACGATTTCAATGTTTTAATTTTGACAAAGAGGATTTCTGTTTCGTGGAGAGGATTTCGATGGTGCTCAGTTTCACGGAGAGGATTTTGATGATGTTCAGCTTCACGGAGAGGATTTCTGTTTCGCGGAGTTAAATTTATGATTGATTTCTGCTTTATGGAGACGATTTTGATAGATTTAAGTTTCAAGGAGAGGATTTCGAAGGTGTTCAGTTTCACGGAGAGGATTTCGAAGGTGTTCAGTTTCACGGAGAGGATTTCGATTATGTTCAGCTTCACGGAGAGGATTTCTGTTTCGCGGAGATAATTTATGATTGATTTCTGTTTTATGGAGACGATTTTGATGGATTTAAGTTTCAAGGAGAGGATTTCGAAGGAGTCCAGTTTCACGGAGAGGATTTCGATGGTTTTCAGTTGCACGGACAGGATTTCTGCTTCGCGGAGAGGATCTTGATGGATTTGGCATCTTCAATCAGTCAGAGAAGAGAGTAAAGAGAAGAATGAAAAGAGAAGAGAGATGAGATGATAGAAAACAGAGTAGAAATGAGTGGAGAGATTAGACATGACAGATGGGAGAGAAGAGGAAAGTAAGGCGGGAACGAAGGAGAGAGAAGAGAAGAGGAGAGAGGAGATGAAGGGAGAGGATATGAGAGAGGAGATATGAGATTGCAGAGAGGAGACAGGATGGAGAAGAAAGGAGGGACAAGAGCGTACAGAGGCAATAGAAGAGAGGAAAGAGAGGAGAGAGGTGAGAGGTGAGAGGAGAGAGATGAAAGATCAGAGATCAGAGATTTAAGAGAAGAAAGTAGTGAGGAGAAAGAAGAGGGTAAAGATGAGAGTGCAGAGAGGAGAGAAACGAGAGGAGACAGGTGGTAGAAAGGAGTGTAAAAACAGCAGATAAGAAAGGGGAGGGTGAGAGTGAGAGCATATAGGAAAGTGTAAAAGGGGAGCAGAGGAGAGAGAATATATAAGTGAGTAGAGAAGAGATATGAGAGAGGAAAGACGAGGGGAGAGAGGAGACAGGAGAGAGTAAATTTGAAAGACCTGGGAGAAGAGATAAAAAAGATAGTACAGATGAGAGGAGAGAGAGAGAGGAGAGATGAGAGATGCAATGAGAAAAGAGATGAGTGAGAAAATAAGAGAGAGAAGAGATTAGAGATTAGAGAAGAGATGAGGGGAGATGAGAGTAGAGAAGAGAGAATGGAGAGGAGAGAAAAGAGAAGAGAGGAGACAGGTGATGCAGTAGAAAGGAGGGAAGAAAGATGGGAGATAAGAAAGGAGAGGGTGAGAGCGTATAAGAGATACGAGAAATGAGAGCAGAGAGAAGAGAGAAAAAAGAAGAGAGAAAGTAGAGCGGAGACGATAGATAAGTGATTAGAGATTAGATATGAGAGAGGAGAGAAAAGGGGAGAGATAAGATAGAAGATAGGAGAGTAGACAGGATAGGGTACAGACGAAAGACGAGGGAGAAGAGATAAATAAGGGAGTAGAGATAAATAAGAGAGTAGGGGTAGAGATGAGATGAGAGAGAGGAGAGAGAAGCGAGTCACGATAATAGCGAAGAGAGGAGAGAGTAGATATGAGAGACGTAAGAGTCTTTGAGCTATGGTCTTTGAAAGATTTTGTAAAGAATTTGGAGACGATTTGGAAGATAGGGTTAAAGACATGGAATTTCAGTTGATGGATATTTCAGGGAATAGAATTCCGGTGATGGGAGTTCTTCCCCTTTCTCCTCCGAAGGAGGAGTTCCACTCGTATATACTAAAGTTGACGTGTTGTTTGTCTTCTATATATACTAAAGTTGACGTGTTGTTTGTCTGTGTCTGTGTGTCTGTCATTTCGACAACTCCTCCTTGAATAGTGCCAACTCAGCGTTGAAACTTATATGGGAAGATTGGAAATTATCCGAGGTCGGCTATAGGCTATTTTAATTCTGAAATTTTAATTTCTAAGATCCTCAAAAAAGCAGAAAACTCGTCTTGACCTTTGATAATCTTAATTGTCCCCTCTTTCTGCTTGGAGCTGAAAATTTGCATGAATTTCAGTGATTGCGCCACAACTGTCCCTATCTCTACAGTGTATTTTCTCTCCAGTGGGGGGATGGTCGCATTCTCAGTGGCTGCGTGTGTACAATCGGACCCTAGCTCACTGGCTGATTGTATAGATAGACAATTGCGCAACGAATTGTGTTCTGATTTTCAATAGGCTGCCCTGTGTAGTTTTGGACAGTTAAATTCAATGAATAAACTTGCGAGCCTCCCTCTGCTGCAGGCAGTGAACGTACACTCGATATTTCAATGCTTTAAATCAGAAAGTTTCAAACGCTAACTGTTGCTCGATTTTTGAACTTTGAGAGACGAGACTTTTATTGCTGGAAAGAGCTTGCAGCGCTGAGTTCGGGATATAAGTTGTTTGATTTAAATATGAAATAACTAAAATACAGCATTCAAAAACTATTTCCATACTTTTGCAAAGATTGTACTTATTTTGCGACAGGTCAGAGATAAAGTTGGGGTTCAAACGTCTACTTGCCACTGCGTATTGGAAGGGGGGGGCGGTCCTTGTGTATTGGATGGGTTGATTTAAATTGCGCAATCATTTTGCTAACTTGAACTGAGACTGATACTGGCTGACTGAGAAATCGATTGCCGCAATCTGTTGCTTTAAATAGTTCATTTTATTATTGGTGCCTTTCAACACGCAGCTGTGTGTAACTCTAACCCTA
>NIVC01005009.1:0-28638 GCA_002269645.1 Macrostomum lignano | reverse complement strand
ACAGATCATGGATAGAGACACAATGATAAAAGATCATGGATAGAGACACAAGAATAAATAGATCATGGATAGAGACACAATGAGATACAATCTGGATAGAGACAAATGGGATAAAGATCATGGATAGAGACACAATGAGATAAATAGATCATGGATAGAGACACAATGAGATAAACAGATCATGGATAGAGACACAATGGAAAATGATCATGGATAGAGACACAATGAGATAAACAGATCATGGATAGAGACACAATGAGATAAGATCATGGATAGAGACACAATGAGATAAACAGATCATGGATAGAGACACAATCAGATAAACAGATCATGGATAGAGACACAATGGGATAAATAATCATGGATAGAGACACAATGAGATAAATAGATCATGGATAGAGACACAATGAGATAAACAGATCATGGATAGAGACACAATGGATAAATAGATCATGGATAGAGACACAATGGGATAAATAGATCATGGAAGAGACACAATGAGATAAATAGATCATGGATAGAGACACAATGAGATAAACAGATCATGATAGAGACACAATGATAAATAGATCATGGATAGAGACACAATGGGATAAATAGATCATGGATAGAGACACAATGAGATAAACAGATCATGGATAGAGACAATGAGATAAACAGATCATGGATAGAGACACAATGATAAATAGATCATGGATAGAGACACAATGAGATAAACAGATCATGGATAGAGGACACAATGAGATAAACAGATCATGGATAGAGACACAATGGGATAAAAGATCATGGATAGAGACACAATAGATAAATAGATCATGGATAGAGACACAATGGGATAAATAGATCATGGATAGAGACACAATGAGATAAACAGATCATGGATAGAGACACAATGAGATAAATAGATCATGGATAGAGACACAATGGGATAAACAGATCATGGATAGAGACACAATGAGATAAATAGATCATGGATAGAGACACAATGAGATAAATAGATCATGGATAGAGACACAATCCAAACATGGATAGAGACACAAGATAAAGATCATGGATAGAGACACAATGGATAAATAGATCATGGATAGAGACCAATAGATAAACAGATCATGGATAGAGACACAATGAGATAAACAGATCATGGATAGAGACACAATGAGATAAATGATCATGGATAGAGACACAATGGATAATAGATCATGGATAGAGACACAATGAGATAAATAGATCATGGATAGAGACACAATGAGATAAATAGATCATGGATAGAGACACAATGGATAATAGATCATGGATAGAGACACAATGAGATAAATAGATCATGGATAGAGACACAATGAGATAAAAAGATCATGGATAGAGACACAATGAGATAAACAGATCATGGATAGAGACAAATGAGATAAACAGATCATGGATAGTGAAGAATGAGATAAACGACCAATGGGAGACAGACCATGCTTTATCGTTCTCACCTTACATTACATTTCATACTCTTACATTTAATAATTGATTTGAAGCGCATTGAATTGAAGTCATTATTATAAACTAATAAGGAAGGAAGGAAGCAGACTTATAAGATTTTATTTTTGAACTTGTAGCCATAAAATTAGTTTTTTAATTCTTTATTTATAACAAAAAACAGTTTCTTGCAGGCACAAGGAGATCAGGCACTACAAGGGACTCAAACATAGGCTAAAGGCTTGATCAAATAAAAACTGGGTTTACAAATAAAAAATTAGCATTCTTAGGTATTTCCCCAGAAAAAACTTATTAACAAAAATTAGGAACTCTTCTTTGAATGCGCTTCTTAATTTCGAATCGAGAAGGACTCGAAAGGTCAAACTGAAATGTCGGGGGTTCGATCTCGACCCACTCGGAACAATTTGTGTCCTTGAGCAGACACTTAACTCTGCATTGTTTCAGTTCACCCAGCTGTAAAATGGGTGCCAGCATTAGCTGGGGTAATTGAGGGTGTGTGGCGACCCCCCAGTCCAATGGCAGCGGCTGAGCTGTCGGTTGCACATCTGCCCATTAGGACAGGTGTTAAGCAATTATTATTACTATTAGAATGAAGGAGAAGGAAAACGGGGATCAGGGAGAAGAGAAATGAACTGAGGGAAAATGGAAAATGGAGCAGAACACCAAAGTATTCAAAGTCGTAGTAAAGTGCCAGCCTGCAGAGCATTGCGTTACCTCCGCGCTAAAACACCGCAAGAAACCAAAGCCCAGATCATGTACATAGGAATTAAGCAGCGAGTTTGCCTCAGTCATCCAAGGCTACAGTGATGGCGAGGCTTCCTTCAACAGCGCCAGCTATTTTGCTGCCGCGGCGGGCGCCGCCGGAGTCGCTGACGGAGTAACGCCCCGGGCCATTTGGTCCTGCACCGCGCGCACCACCTCCTCCATGTCCATCAAGTGGTCGCGGATTTTCTCCATCTTCTCTGGCCAGTCCAGGCTCTGCAAATGAGGATCGTGCCGCTTCAAGCAGCGCGTGGCCACGTTGTCGATGGCCCGGAGGGTCATGCCGTAGGCCTCGCTGCGGTCGCGGATCCGCTGGATAACATAGGACACCTGCTGCTCGTGCTGCTCCTGGGTGCCCTTCTGCCGCTCTGTGGCCTCGTGCAGCTCAGCCAGCTGTGAATTCTTTGACAGCACGTCCCTGGCGTGGTCGGCCTTCAGGCGGGACTCGCGATCGCGGGTTTCCTGGATCTGCTCCTGCACGGAGGACATCTGGGCGTAGAGACGGTTAAACGTGTCCTCCAGGGTGTTGTAGCGCATGATCAGGCCGCCGATCACGTTGTCGGACACCTGCGATGGGCGCGTGGCGGCGTTGTCGGATTTTAATTCGATTGCCGCGCGTCAAGATCACCCTGGCCTGACAACCCTGAGCCCCTGATACCTTCACAACCCTGACATCCTGATGACCTCGTGACCCTGATAAAATTGAGGTCTCTATGACTCTGACGCCCAGACGACCGTGGTGATCCTATGAACCTGACACCCTGATAAATCTGACACCCTGATGACCCTGACACACTGATGACCCTGACGCCCTGATGACCCTGACACCCTGATGACCCTGACATCCTGATGACCCTGACACCCTGATGACCTTGACACCCTGATGACCCTGACACCCTGATGACCCTGACACCCTGATGACCCTGACACACTGATGACCGTGACTCCTTGATAACCCTGACACCCTGATGACCCTGACACCCTGACACCCTGATGACCCTGACACACTGATGACCCTGACACCCTGATGACCTGACACCCTGATGACCCTGACACCCTCATCACCCTGACACCTGATGACCCTGACACCCTGACACCCTGATGACCCTGACATCCTGACACCCTGATGACCCTGACACCCTGATGACCCGACCCTAACACCCCGAAAACGCTAACAATCTCCAGATCGCCCCAGAAGATTAATGGAATTCCCGACACTCAAAATAGCTCCTTTTGTGACTTCCAACGACCCTTGAAATCCTTAATAAATCCAAAGTCTGACACTGAACTATGACCTTAGCGCTTCGAGTATAGTCAGAGCATTGAACAGAGAATCCAGTGTATTGATGAGCGATTGCCATCATCCCTAAGGCCTGCACCAACCTTGATATAATCTGGCGGCAGAATATCCACCACGCTAGTCATGTAGGTCTCAAATTTTCGGTACGCCTGCACTTTAGCGCTGAGCACGGCCTGCTTCCGCCGCAGCAAAGCCAGGTAAGACTGCAGCTCCTCCTCTTCGCGCTCTTTGAATGCGCGCAGGCGCGACTCCGTCTGGTAGCGCTGGATGGCTCGGCGCCGCTTGGCCTCGTTCTCCTGGATGAACTTCTCGAACTTGCCCACTCGGTCTTTCATGGCCTGCTGCTTCTCGGCCAGCACGATCTGCGGTTCGGGGGTTCGGCCACTTGCTGATAAATTTTTATCTCAGTTCTTTATCTACCTCTCATCCTGCTTACTATCTACCTCTCACCCTCTGCCTATTGATTTATATCTACCTCTCACCCTCTCCCTATTGCTTTATATCTACCTCTCACCCTCTCCCTATTGCTTTATATTCACCTCTCACCCTCTCCCTATTGCTTTATATCTACCTCTCACCCTCTCCCTATTGCTTTATATTCACCTCTCACCCTCTCCCTATTGCTTTATATTCACCTCTCACCCTCTCCCTATTGCTTTTTATCTACCTCT
The DNA here is from genome assembly GCA_002269645.1 of Macrostomum lignano. NCBI lineage: Eukaryota > Metazoa > Platyhelminthes > Macrostomidae > Macrostomum > Macrostomum lignano. The sequence continues at coordinate 24,423 of NIVC01005009.1, read as the reverse complement.
CACCCTCTCCCTATTGCTTTATATCTACCTCTCACCCTCTCCCTATTGCTTTATATCTACCTCTCACCCTCTCCCTATTGCTTTATACCTACCTCTCACCCTCTCCCTATTGCTTTATATCTACCTCTCACCCCTCCTTCCTGCGTTGTATCAACCTCTAACCCTCTTCCTTCTGGTTTCTAGGTGTGTCTGTTGTGTCTGCCTCTCATCAGCTCCCTTTTACCATCTCTCTCATTCCCTACGAGTATCTCTGCATTCTTACCCCCATTTCTACTTATACCGCGCCTCTTCTCACTCTCTCTCTTTTACCCTCTGCACACACTCTCTCTCCATCTGCTAAAATCTTCCAGAATTCACTGCTTCCACAGCGAGTATGTCGCCATTATTTGAGTAAGCTATTTTGCAACCGCAAACCTTTTTGCTCTCGCACTCTCGCATTCGATCTTGAAACTCGCGTCGCTTCTGCAGCAGATCGCTATCGATTTTGCTCAGCTCGGCCTCCTTCTTCAGTACTAGCGTCTTCTGCAGCGTGTTCACCCCGGTGTCCAGGAGCCGCGCCCCGGTCTCCGACACCACGGGGACCTCGCGGACGAGGTCCTCCTCCTCGGCCTGGTTGAGCTGGGTGACGAACACATTTCGTTGATGAGGCCCCAGCTCGAGTCGGGCCGAGGCCGGGTCCGGCAGCTTCGACTCCTCGGCTTGGCTGTCTTCTGTTGCTGTCGCCTGAGAAATGGTTGGTCTTGTGTGTAAGCTGGAGGCCTGCCCGGATTGCTTAGCCATGGCATCGTGACAGTGCACATTAACAGTTGAAATTCGTGAATAAAAATTTGTATAAACAAAATTGTGATATTAATTTTAATGGTGATTGTGAGTGTCTTTTCATAATTCTTTTTTGATTGATATACAAAAGTCAGTGGCGCAAGCAGAGAGGAGTGTGATGGGCCTGTATTTTTCCTAACACTTTTCGGATTTCCTACGAAGGTAAGGCGACCTCTCCTCTGGTTGTGCGACAGTCAATAGTCAGCAAATATCAATTAGTATGCATGTGAGAGCATATGGCTCGTAAAACTAGATAAAAATTATTTTGCACTTTTTGTTTGTGAAGTACAACTTTCTTTTACAAGCATTTGTGAATTTTCGTTAAGAAGGATAATTATTTGATAGCAGTAAATGGAAGAAAATGATGGGTATGAACCAAGACACGTACAATTTCATATTTGCATTCGAAACAGTTGAAAACGCTGAAAAAGAATATAACAAAAATTATCTATATTATGAAAGCCTAAGGACATACATGCAAACAAAAAAGTTACAATTATCTCTTCAAATGCAATTTAAAAGCTGCTCATAGAGACATAATGCTTAACTTTATTTTGAAGTGGTAAAATTCAGAATTTGTAGAAACAGCCTTGAGAACCAAATAAGATAATTAGATATAATATCAACTAATTTGTAAATTCAGCATTGTCTAGATATATTGATTTTTTGAATCAAAATATAAGTTATTATATATAGAATAAATAAAGAAACAAAGCAAAATAATCAGTAAATCTAAATCTACTTAAAAAATAAGATAAATAACTCTAAACAGCCAACAGATTTGATGTACTCGTACTCATACTTCATAAGCTACATAGTAAATATAGTATGTAAATTAGAGTTGATTGTCTCAGTGAGCTGGCTCTAGTATTCACTCTAGTGATACTAGAGTGAGCTGGCTCTAGTACAGTAATTGAAACATATACAAATTCACGAGCATTATCGTCATTTGCACTCTATTTACCGAACGGAAGTGTATGATTGCCCAGTATTTTTCTATTATCTAAAGTAACGTGTATTTATTCATTCATATGCAAGTGGCTGGAAATTGAAGGTCTTCAAAAATGTCTTATATAAGGGTGAAATGATTGTTTCTTTCCTTAAATAGTAAAAATGAAATACAGTACAGTAGAACATACTTTTGGGTCTGCTTTGTTCCCAAATGTATGCTTTTAATGAAACAAAAACGAAATATTTTACACTATCATTGTAATCCCCAGGTAAAAATCTTCTAAATGAATTTCCAATTAAATGTGACAAAGTGAGTCCGTATTCATGATCAAATACCCTATTGGAGTTTGATCGATACTTCTTTTAAATTGGGCGACATGGTCCCTTCAGAAAATTGTTTAAGTTGTAGAACATTAAAAGCTCCTGTGAGTCGACAACAACTGTGCTGGTCTAGAGTAAAAAAGCAAGTTTAAAAAAATAACATTTTTTTAATGTATTTAAATAACTTTTATTTTTATTTATTCTTAAAGCAAAGTTTTTATCGTAGACAGTTTTTGTTTTAAACTCTACAACTACAATCCGGCGTTAGTTCGTAGCTTCGGGCTACGAATCGTATCAAGGTTTTAGATCCTAGATCTTGGACTAATTTTTCTCCTAAAAGCAAAGAGAGCACGATACTCAAAAGAGTAATTTAATAACCCTGAAAAATTTGGATGGGACTGCTTCATTTTCTTATCGGAAATTTCAAAAGTCGGATGCCTCTATATCCGATACAAAAAAGAAATGGCACATTTTTGGTTGAATTTGGCGACATCATGTGGCAAGATAAATATAAACTAATAGACTAATTCAAAAAAGATTTTAAATCAACGAGGAATTAAAAAAGACAGGTGATAATGCTTACAGCAAAATAGAATTTATGACTGGCAAAGTTCAAAATTAAATTCAAATTAAAAAATACTTTCACAAAGCTAAAAAACCGCGGCCGATCCCCTTAATCGACATAGTACACTAATTTTTAAAAGGGCCTTGAGTAAGTTGATCGTTCTATGTTCGAGAAAAAAAGCTTTTTTTTCTACTACGCTTAAATTTTTATGGCTTGGTGCATACTACTAGCTACAACATGTATACTGTAGCTATAGAATAACTATATGATGGGCCACTCAGGCATAAACACTTGGCAAAAAACAGCTTCGTACTTTCAGTTCAGTAGCAGTGAAGAATACATAAGCTATTTTATAAGAATAAAGGCAGCTGAGTTGACTTTGATAGGTTTAGAAGCCCAAGCTTGCTTTTGGTTCATCCAAAATATAGCCATGTACTGAAGTTTACAAGGCAGATTATTTAGGCTGGAACAACCGAGGAAAGTAATAAAAATTGGGTGGCGTTGTAGGGGTAGAGGTTCTGTGTAGTTTGAGGGTTTAAGCCTTGGCTTTTAAAATACATTGAAATGCTTCGATCAGTTTAACTTACTACTGAGCTGAAAAGTAGCTTGCACGCAAATGTGCTTATAGTGGGCCATCTAGTTATTCTAGCTCTCTATTTTCATAAAACGTTTTGCTATGTACATATTCCTAATTGGTCAGACGCGCAGCACCATAATAAAAACAATTTTCAAGCTATTAAACTGTTCCATAAAGATAATTGACTTCACCTCCGCGTCGCAATTATTCATTGGTCCTGAGTAAAAAAGCTTTTTTTCTCGCCTTTCATTGGCTGATCGATGAATGTTTTCACTTCCTTCCTCCCGAAAAAGCCCTGCTAGATATCTGAGGTTTGCTAGTATGCAACTCTGGCTTTAGTTCTAAGAAATTACAGTCCGCAAATATGCCGCAGCTGCTGCACCTTCTGCCACTGTACATCTCGCTGCTGTCACTGCCGACTGTTCGTCACTGCAGCGCACAGACGTGCCGCAACCGCTACTCTCCAATCAACGGCTCCCTGTGCATCCGGCCTGAGTTCACTCGCACCATTCCCGAGGTGAGCTCCGAGCAGCCCTGCGCTTTCCTGTGCAGCCGGGAGCCCAGCTGCCAGGCCTTCACCACCGCCGCCGGACCCTGCCAGCTGTTCGTGTTCGACAGGTGCAGCAAGTCGGTGAGGAACTGCAGCAGCTGCTCCCTCAGAGGTCGCCTGCTCGTCAAGCAGCAGTCGGGTCTCCCGCCCGGCTCGCTGTGTCCGTCTGACTTCGGCGACGACCGGTGCGGAGTGAAGTACAGACTATACTCTGAGTTGGGTTACTGGGCAGCTCAGAAGCAACGGTGCGAGTTCGGTGGCGGCCTGGCAATGATGGCGGATGCGGTGGACTTAGCCGAGATGGACTACATCAACCAGCTGTACACCAAGTACAGTCTGAACCTCAATCTGTTCCTGGACGGCTACCAGCCAGCAGGCAGTGCGGAGCCGCGAGGAGGCTGGGTGTGGAGCACCTGCGGCATCACCGTGAATGAGAGTCTGTGGTACGGCCATGAGCCCGACAACAACGGCGGTAACGAAGAAGCCCTCGCCAGAGGGTCGTCTACGGGACGGCTTCACGACGTGCGACAGAACACGGACAGGGGCGTCGTGTGCGAGTGCGTGTCACCCTTTGACTAGACATTGATATCGCCGTTTTGGCATTCGATAGATTTCTTGACCGCTTGTTCTTCAGAGTCCCAAAGCTTTGTCTTAAGGCTTTAAATCAGATAGTTTTTGGCGGTGTCGCACTTACAAAAACTGCATCTGCCAGGGGAAAAAGACTTTGGATTTGATGCTTTGATTCCCACCGCCATCAAATGCATTTAATTTTTGAGGAATCGCACGATTTGTGTATTATTTTCGTCGCTTTGTACACCAGTCATGTGATAAAATGACTCGTGAATAGGCTTTTGATTGTTAATTTGAGATCGAGTATGGACCCAGGAAGTCTTACTTTAGTGCTTGATCTTGTGCGCGCTATAAACTGCGAGCATTCCGCATGTAAGACTCGTACGTCTTTAGTGCTTGCAAATATCGCTCTGACCCACCGACTGGACCACTCCGATTACGCAACACCGAACTGCATGTTGACTGAATTGAAAAAATGGGCTCTCTACGCTACGATACACAATCAGCTGTTGCATCATACCGATACTGCTTTGTTCACTGGCCTAGCAAAAAATTCAGCGACAAAGTCGAATCCACATGGCGACAGCAAATATTGAGAATGCGGGAGCAGCAATGTGACTTTTCTATTTCTGTGGAAAATGTAGCCAGAAATTCACAATTGAAGGAAGGCCTGCATTAACGTGTAGCGAATTGATCAGATGCAATTTCTGTCTGCGGAAGCTTCATATCGCATAGACCGGTACCCCGTTCTAGAGACTATCGGTTGCCTGCAGGTTACTAGCTAATCTATCTGTGCTAATGCACGAGCATTGTAATGCCATTTAAACAAAGGATTCGATAGATCGTTTCATCGTGAAGGCTGTTTCAGACTGGTTTGTTTTTAGCCTAACTGCAGCTATATATGTAGGCTCGTAAAATCAGCCGATCTACCGTTGCTGAGCATGAAATCTAGTTGGTCTGGATCGATTTCCAGAGTAGACTTGACATCATGGGTATTTTTTTAGAGGCAGGGGGGTTGTGTGCACCCTGGCGCACTTTAAGCGACATAGGCACACAACCGGCGAGAGGCATTACTGCCCATTCCGCCGACTCCCCTGAGCAGGCATACGCAGGCACACACTCACACAGGAGTGTACAGCGGCCCTAACTTTATATTATGAGTTCCCACTCCTTTTCCAAGGAGAGAGCGTGCAAAAATGACGAAGTAGAAGAGAGTGTGACGTCATTATACGCATGGGTGCATTCTGATGCGAACAATGGGCGGGTTGCGCAAGGGATCAGGGGAGGGCAATCATGCGTGACTGTTATATAATTTCAGGCATCGACCTCTTGAGTTCAGAATTTAAACTCGGAACCGTTAAATAGAAAATTGTATCTTTTGTAACGTAGAAAGCGAACAAATGATGAAGTGAATTAACATTTTGTGATGCACATGGCGAACAAGTCAAAACTGCAACTGCGATTTAAGTGTCAGACCACATGTTTGTGCTCAATCAGATGTTTTCACCGGCCAAGCAGCGGGCAGAAAGCAGTAAACTCTTGGCAACCGCGATGACATCCACTGTCTGGTAAACTCTCAAGCTCGATTTGCACGGCATTTGCATGACTTGTCTGAATTTAACTGGCTCTGTGTCTTAGACTCAAATGCTCTGTCAGCGCCTGGGCTACAGACAGGCCATAGAAGGTGTTTTGACCATAGACAAAAGTAGAAGCATTGGTTGAATATCATTGGCAGTGTCTTAAAATGAATACTTGAATTCTTAAATAAAATTAAATATTCTATAATGAGTATAGACGTGAGAGTGCATGGCTAACAGAGTTCGAGGGGAAGCTACACCTTTTTCCATTCTATTTTGGCAAACGTGCAATCAAAGTCGAAATCTTTTCATTCAATTCAGACAGTTTATGGTAGTTCTTGGCCGGACGTGCATTCAATTCCGACAAATGTACTTTCAAAAGCGACAATTTTCAAACAAAGCAAACAAGCTACCACAAGAAACCGACACTTTGCAATCAATTCTGACAGTTGGCTATAAATTGGCTTTTTCTGTCCTCCTATCTATGGCTCATACTGCGAAATGTCCAATCAATTCCGACAAATTTCAATCTATTTAGACAAGCTACTTTTTACTTTGGGTGGGGCCAGGGCTAAATGCCATAGACACATCATGGAGAGAAACTTGGAGATTCGGAACACCCATAGATTTAACCTTGCACCAAAGCAGCATATCGGCGTGATATGCTTGAGTGAGTAACGAATAGTACTGTAAACGTCGTCACCGGAGCCAACTGCACGGCTTGGTACAACCATTGTCTGACTTATGTACCGCGCTGCTTTGCGGAAGTGCCGATTGATGGCTAAAATCTGACTGCTGAATCTTTATGAACCTCATGAACTCTGTAAATGTACAGTACATGTAGTATGTACTCCAATGGCTTGTCTAAATAGATTGAAATTTGTCGGAATTGATTGGAAATTTCGCAGTATGAGCCATAGATAGGAGGACAGAAAAAGCCAATTCATAGCCAACTGTCAGAATTGATTGCAAATTGTTTGAATTGATTGCAAAGTGTCGGTTTCTCGTGGTAGCTTGTTTGCTTTGATTGAAAATTGTCGCTTTTGAAAGTACATTTGTCGGAATTGAATGCACGTCCGGCCAAGAACTACCATAAACTGTCTGAATTGAATGAAAAGATTTCGACTTTGATTGCACGTTTGCCAAAATAGAATGGAAAAAGGTGTAGAAAGGACTAAAGTTACTAAAGGACTAAAGGGGCTAAAGAACAGATAAAAAAAAGAGAGTTTATCTAAAGAGTAGACATACGCGGTAATTATAAGTACAGAGTGAGGCGCGTGAACGGATATGGCGTACATATTGAGGCGGGGCGCTGGTAAAAGGGAAGTCGATACATTGAATTTGTAATTCCAGTAAGGTTGATGACATCAATATGCATAGTAACAGAGGCAAAAGGGGACGATGGCGAGCCAAGAGACAGGCGCCGCAGGGAAGAGAAGGGAGGGAGAGAGAAAGTACAATAATGCGCAGTGACAGGCAATAGCATTGGAGATGAAGGGATTTACATGGAGGGATTCAGATGAAGGGGTGTGATGCTGCATCTACCGTAGAGTACGGATACATCAGCAGAAGAAGATCTGTGAGGATGGAAGGTGCTGTTAGCAAGAGATGGCGGGCAGCCGGGGAGAAGTGGCACTCACCCAGGGCCATATCCCTCGTCTCCTAAACCAGAGCCCAAGGCAATTGGGAGCAATTAAAAATGAAAAATTGATGAGGCTCTCGGGCGCCTAAACCGTGCAGGATACAAAATGCACTACACTAATACTAAAAGGTTTTTGTAGATTAGCAACTAAATTAGAAAAAGCTCTGCTTGTGTTTCTTAACTAAGACGGATTTGTCTCAGCTGAGTTTAGCCAGTATCATATAATATTTAGCTGAGCACACAAGCGCTAATACTGTACGCAGGCCCGCACTCACACACACGCTCACACCGGGTGTACAGAGGCCCTGACTTTCTAATCGTCAGGCGTGTACAGTCTATGTGCCCCGGGAGTGGCCCTCATAATTTATGAATTGCACAACGAACTAGGGGTCATGGCGCAAGAGTCAGACGCGCCCTGCCCTGCCTCATGCCAATCTGATATTACTTTTTGTAGATGAGGTACGCGAATGGTCCCTGATCGGCTGGGGGCTATGAGATCTCACCTCACTCTCCCAGAAGTCTCATGCCTATACTCTCAATGTACTTTTACCGAATCTCACCAAATTAGACTGTTACTTTTAATGTACTTCTCAATCATTTGATATGCCTAGTGCCTAGTGGTCAGAGCGTCGGACTCACGACTTGAAGGTCGGGGGTTCGATTCCCGATTCCACTGAGACAATTTGTGTCCTTGAGCAAGACACAAATCTGCATTGCTTCAGTTCACCCAGCTGTAAAATGGGTGCCAGCAATAGCTGGGGTAATTGAGGCTGTGTGTGGCGACCCCCGTACGCAGCCTTCAGATGCGCCGCGCAATAGCTGCGGCTGAGCTGTCGGTTGCACATCTGGTGCAACTGGGGCAGGCGTAACCAATTATCAATTATGTTAGGATGAAAAAAATTATTTCAAGCTCTGCAATAATCTTTGCGAAATCTGTTTAAAACCACATCTGGTCGTCAGCTGTTTATTATTTAGCTCAGTCATACCGCAGAATCTGCCCAGGCTCAATTCCAAGTGCAGTCACATTCATTTGGGGCTAAATTGGAATCTCAGCTTGGCTCTGCTTGTGCAATTAACGCCATTGAGGGCCAACCCCCCAAGGCACAGTGAGGTGTACATGACTAGCCACGATAATAAAGTTAGGGCCGCTGTACACTCCTGTGTGAGTGTGTGCCAGTGCGTATGACTGCGTACGCATCCGCGCGCTTGCAAGTGTGCCCGCGCTGCAATAATCTCTGGCCGACCAACCCCAACTTACGAATTCAGTCAAATCCAGTATGTACGCAATGAAAGTAATCTTAACATATGTATCAGGGGCGTCGCCACCGGGGGGGGGGGCAGGGGGACAGGGGGACATGTCTCCCCCCCCCCCCGAGTAAAAGTTATGGGGGGGGACATGCCAATGCTTTGTCCCCCCCCCCCACTCAACCTCATGATCCGTTACGAAAATCAATAATTTTGCTTCAGGGTGACAAAATATAGTGCCTGCAGCGCTAAAATGAGTGCCTGCAGCGCTAAAATGAGTGCCTGCAGCGCCAAAATGAGTGCCTGCAGCGCCAAAATGAGTGCCTGCAGCGCCAAAATGAGTGCCTGCGGCGCCAAAATGAGTGCCTGCAGCGCCAAAATGAGTGCCTGCAGCGCCAAAATGAGTGCCTGCGGCGCCAAAATGAGTGCCTGCAGCGCCAAAATGAGTGTCAGCAGCGCCAAAATGAGTGCCTGCGGCGCTAAAATGAGTGCCTGCAGCGCCAAAAAATGAGTGCCTGCGGCGCCAAATGAGCGCTGACAACATCGATTCAGAAAATAATGTACATGTAGAATTGTTGGCTTTGTCCCCCACCATAAAATCCATGGCGACGCCCCTGATACATATTTCACATGTACAATAAAGAAGAGTTCAAAGAGAATTTAATGTTTGCGAATGAGATATTTCATCTCAGCCCATCACAGAGTATTCTGTCTAAGTCTGTTTGCTCCGCTTGAGTTGTAAGTGTCACTTGTGCCTGTAAGCTGACGGGACGTGAATCAATAATTACAGAACCAGTAAGTCAGAGCTATGAAAAGTTATGTCTGGCGATATTTGCATTGGGATAAAAAAATAGGATAGAATCCCGAATCCATTTATTTTACTTCACACATTTTCGTTATCACTTCAAAGTGAATTTGACAGTTTGTAAAATTGTAAAATATAGGCGTGCATCTCTTTGATATTATATACACACAACTCATGTTGCAGTCTACAGATGAGTTATTTAAGAATTTCTAGGATAGCAACAGTGGAATTATGGATTATAACCATCTATTCTTCGGGATTAAAGTCTATTTTACCCAGAAATTTTACAGTCCAAAGACAGCCAGTGAACTAAGCAGTATCGGTATGATGCAACAGCTAATTCTGTATCGTAGCGTAGAGAGCCCATATATTCAATTGATTGAATCAGTCAACATGCAGTTCGGTGTTGCGTAATTGGAGTGGCCAAGTCGAGTGTCAGAGCGATATTTGCAAGCACTAAAGACGTACGAGTCTTACATGCGGAATGCTGGCAGTTTATAGCGCGCACAAGAACAAGCGAATGTGTAAGACTTCCGGAGTCCATATTCGATCTCAAATAACAATCAAAGCCTCTTCACGAGCGATTATATCACATGACTGATGTACAAAGCAACGAAAATAATACACAAATCGTGCGATTCCTCAAAAATTACATGCATTTGACGGCGGTGTGAATCAAAGCATCAAATCCAAAGTCTTTTTCCCCTGGCAGATGCAGTTATTGTAAGTGCGACGCCGCCAAAAACTATCTGATTTAAAGCCTTAAGACAAAGCTTTGGGACTCTGAAGAACAAGCGGTCAAGAAATCTATCGAATGCCAAAACGGCGATATCAATGTCTAGTCAAAGGGCGACACGCACTCGCACACGACGCCCCTGTCCGTGTTCTGTCGCACGTCGTGAAGCCGGCCCGTAGACGACCCTCTGGCGAGGGCTTCTTCGTTACCGCCGTTGTTGTCGGGCTCATGGCCGTACCACAGACTCTCATTCACGGTGATGCCGCAGGTGCTCCACACCCAGCCTCCTCGCGGCTCCGCACTGCCTGCTGGCTGGTAGCCGTCCAGGAACAGATTGAGGTTCAGACTGTACTTGGTGTACAGCTGGTTGATGTAGCCCATCTCGGCTAAGTCCACCGCATCCGCCATCATTGCCAGGCCGCCACCGAACTCGCACCGTTGCTTCTGAGCTGCCCAGTAACCCAACTCAGAGTACAGTCTGTACTTCACTCCGCACCGGTCGTCGCCGAAGTCAGCCGGACACAGCGAGCCGGGCGGGAGACCCGACTGCAGCTTGACGAGCAGGCGACCTCTGAGGGAGCAGCTGCTGCAGTTCCTCACCGACTTGCTGCACCTGTCGAACACGAACAGCTGGCAGGGTCCGGCAGCGGTGGTGAAGGCCTGGCAGCTGGGCTCCTGGCTGCACAGGAAAGCGCAGGGCTGCTCGGAGCTCACCTCGGGGATGGTGCGAGTGAACTCAGGCCGGATGCACAGGGAGCCGTTGATTGGAGAGTAGCGGCTGCGGCACGTCTGTGCGCTGCAGTGACGGACAGTCGGCAGTGACAGCAGCGAGATGTACAGCGGCAGAAGGTGCAGCAGCTGCGGCATATTTTCTGACTGTACTCGTTCGGTCTCAGTGCTTCAGCTAGCTTTGAATGCAGCAGAGCCGTCTCCTTTTAGCCTGTCTCTCAGCTGAAGAAATAGTCTGCTAGTTATTTGCCACTCTCAACCCTTTGCAGATGGTTGCCTTCTCTCTGCTCCGCTCCCTTGTTCTAATTGGGTATTTGGGATTCCTCTTCAGAATGGCTGCGTCTTTCCTACCGACAGCAGTTGCTGCCTGTCTCTGGCTTCTCTTCAGCAAGCATGCTGTTTCGGCAACCTCGGTATCGTTCTCACTCAGGTGAGGGTTTGTTTACGAAGCTGTGCTGGTAGTTGCATCCCTTATTTTGGAAGCGTTTCTTTCTCAGAAAAATTATTCTGCATTCTGAGTTTTGCCACATTCTTGCTGCGAGTGAATTTGCTCTAATATTCCGTATTAGTTCTCTATAGCTTTTTCCCTATCTCCACTACTTCCGCCTGTCACTGCCACCCATCCATCCCATAGCATCCGCCATGCTTCAACGGCTAGCATAGCATTGGTAATTCTGGCAGTTGCAACGCAACGCAAAAATGTTCGAACGCAACCGTTTTAGCAGAGCGGGGTTAGTGTGAATATCAGAGTATAACCTCGTATATGTGTAACATTTACTGTATATTTTTATGAATTAATTAATAGGATGAACAACCCTCTGAATACCCATTTTCATACTGATCCTAATAGCTTAGTGCCAGTTTACATAAATAGCTTTTTCATATCGAAAGTGAGCAAGGTTTTGAGCAACTCGAGGCTTCAGCTCGCGGGTGCGTCACTCCCTCTCAATGCCGCTGCCTCCGACCGTGAGCTGCTTGACCTCCTGAGCCTCCTGCACCAGAGCGCAGAAGCTGCAGAAGAACCAGCAGCAGAAGTCATTAACGATTGACCCGTCGATGCCTTGCACCTCCCGGATGCGGCTGCGCACGTAGGTGCCCACGATGCAGGGGATGCAGAGGCTGCACAGGCAGCACAGCACGCAGTTCTCGCCCACCGCCTGCGAGTTCTTGGCGAACACGTAGCAGGGACAGAAGAAGGACAGAAGGCAGATGCCTGTCAAAGGCGAGGTGTGCAAACGGGTGATTAATAACAGAAACGTTCGGTCGCCACTACTAATCAAGTAGTCTGTAACGATTTCTAAAGCCGATGAAGGCATCTTTGTGCGTCTTTCAGTAAAAATTACAATATCTCACCTTTAGAACTTTTGAATTGCCAATGTCTGGCATTTTCTTCAAGGTTAATTTAAAAAATTCATCAAAACACTTTTCTATAAATGACAACGGAGACACAGCAGGCAAACCAGAAAAGTTACCGGCGAGAGCTCAGTTGTCCCTGGTGCATTTTCCTAGACAGAGTTTTCCCGATCGAGTTGGTCTATGGTAAAAGTACCGTTCTGTGGCGCGGACAAGTGCAAACTAGTGCAACTGGGAGCGGCTGCGTAGAAGCCCTCGCGCCCGCTAGCCCTTCACGCTACGTCTGCCTGCCGCCAACCCCGTAGATTAGGGATGGACGCCCCGACATCGTCGTGAGCGCCGTCCTCCAGCAGAGGGCCTGTCCCGCCTGACAGCCGCTCGTATTCTTCAGCCGGCAGTTGCTGTCTGCCCAAGTTAAAGTATAGCGCCTTCGACCGTGAAGCTTCTGGCACTGTGCCTAGCGGTCCGCCACTTTCGTTACTTTCCTTTACCGCATTGCAGACCGTTTCGTCTGACCCGGCCTCAACCGCGACGTTCGCCAGTGGGTTCGCAGCTGCATCGCCTGCCAGATGGCCAAGGTCCAGCAGCACGCCATCTGCGACGTGGCGTTCGTTCATTCGCACTGGATCGCCCATTTCTGCGTGCCTGGCGACCTCAATTCCAACCGTTCGGCCCGCAGTTCACTTTGGAGCTGTGGGCAAGCGTCTCCCCGCCTGCTGGGCATGCAAAGCTGCACGAGACGGCAGGCATCCACCTCCAGGCCAACGGGCTTGTGAAGCTCAAGGCTTCCTTGCAGACGCGGCTTACGAGGCTGTCTTGGATCACCGGGCTGCCATGGGTGCTGTTGGACATCCGCACCGCTCCCAAGGAGGACCTGGGTCATCGACCGAGCTGATGTTCGGCGAATGTCTGCATGCAAGCCGGCCCACCCGAGGGCCACGACGCGTTCCGCACGCACCTCCGCCAGGCCGTGCACGCTTTCCGCCCGCCACCGACATCCCGGCATGGCCGCCGCTCCGCCGCCCGGCCTGCCGCCCTGGACACCGTTTGGCTTTGGTCCGGCGTTGCAACCGTCATACTTCGGCTCCTTCAAGGTGATGGAGCCTCGCGCAAGCAAACAACATTAATTTGTTTGCAATAGCTGCTGCCCGCTTCAGTTCTTAATGATAAGCAGACAGAAGACTTCCTTTCTCGCCAATGAACATCTCCTACATGGGTCTGTAAGATGTAAATAGTTCTAGAATCAAGGATGTAAGATTTTAAATTCAACCCACCGCAGTCGTCGAAGCAGCCGAAGATGCTGTGCCGCCAGCCGGGTTCCATGATTGCGAATTTGTATTAGTTGTTTATATGAAGGCTACAGTTTTTGATGTGTTCTAGCTGGAATCAACGAGGATTGAAAGCTTTCTCGAGGACAGAGATGAAAGAGAGGCAGTTTTCCACGCATAGCCTATATAGTGAGTTTCTATGATAGCCGTTTAACACTGAGAAACGCAGCGCAGGGTCCACCCTAACTTTAAGAATGCTCGCAGCCAGTGTGCCTCACCTGAATGCCCACTCTAGCAGCCTCGTGACTCAGCCAATTTGCACGAGGCTTAGACCTAACACACGCACACGCACACATAGAACCAGAGGGTTTTAAGACTCTCTGTCTATTGTGCAGCATTATAAATACCTTGATAGTTTGTTATTAGTATAGCCAGCACCGACCAATGAGAGCACTGCAGTTGCATCTCGTAGCCTCTGTGTGCGAGTCGAGCAAAAGCAAAAACAGTTTTAAAACAGACAACCTAAAAGACGAGAAGTATTATTTCCTGAGAGAACAATTGCACGGCAGACAGGCACAGCTGTAGCATATGGAAGCCGCAACCGACTGTGCGCCGGGATGGCTGAAAGAGCGGACTCTGACATCGCTTGAAGATGTTTATGAAAGTGAGTCTGCTTTCGGGCTGAGCGGATTATATAACTTTTATCTGTATTTTTAAAGGAAATAATATTATGAACACTGATTCTAGAACACAGAGTATCATGACCCCAGAGCAGCATGACCCCAGAGCAGCATGACCCCAGAGCAGCATGACCCCAGAGCAGCATGACTCAGTACCTCGAACTCATTACCACATTATTATAATCCTGCAGAGCTGCGGCAGGGTGGCAGCGGCGGCAGCGCGGGTCCACAGGAGGCCTATCGCCAGCAGTGCGACCGGCTGAAGGCGGCCCTGGCCCGAGTCTGCCTGCTGCAGCTCAGCGATGCCCGGGTCCGGCTGTGCTTCTACTACCCGCACGACAGACAGGCCGCCGCTTTTCTCAAGGCGCTGCGGGTAGAAAATTCCTATACGATAATTTGTGTTCAACCAATTTATAGTACTGATCTGTACTATGCTTAGAGCATACTAAATATACGCGCGTACGTCCCTTACGTTGGCTGTCTGGGAACTTATAACAAACTAGAGCTCAAAACACATCCAAACCACTCCAGCTGAATCCGAACCTACTCGAGCTCAATCTCAAGGACAACGGGTTCGACTCCAAGGCCAAACTGACAAGACTAAGCCGACTGCTTGAGGACCATGGCACCATTGGCAGGCTGGTGAGTCCAGCTAAATTTTGTTTTAAACAAATTGAAAAATTCAACTTGTCGGATGGATTCGTTGAATATCGAGATAGTTTGTGTGTTATTTATGTTTCAGTTTCAACATTTAGTAATAAACATTGAGCTTTATTATTGCACTTTCGAAGCACTGTTAATTTTTCCAATATTTTTCCGGCATTTATTGAAAAATTATTGACTGTCAAGTTTTAGTTGAAAAATTTCAGCTCGAAATGGTTAATTGATTGGTCAATCAAAAAACAAAAAAATAGACGCAGCAAATAAAAATAAACCTAAATGATTAAAGTTCAGTATCCAATCAACAGGTGACTTCCAAAGCAAAAACATGACATGACGTGTTAGCTTATTGGTATATTTTTTGTATGAGTTTTTGCACTCTGTGTAAACAAATATTTTAAATAAAAACTCATTTTAATAAAAAATCTTGTAAATTAAGAAATCTTTTTAAATACAAGAAATAAACAAATCTATATTTTGATTCGGGAAAAGTGCCGCTATTTTATTAAATTTGCAGCAAATGCATGCTAAAAATTCAAACTTTCGCGCATTTTTTCGGATTTTGATCGTCCTAAGATTGTGCACGATAAAACTCAATTGGATGCAATGCAGTGTGCAAAATTTCCGGGTTTCCAAAAGAGTCTGTATAGTTAAAAAATTATGTTTGAAAAGAAATTTTATTTTAAGTAATTCATTGATTTGTCTATTGATTAAAATCTGTTTATTCCCGATTTAGGTTTCTTAGCACTACAATTTAATAGATATATTCTTAGCTTGCTCTGTGCATTTTCAATAGTTTAATTTAAACAAACTCCATCATTTTGAAAGTGTGCCGGAGACGCAACTACGATATAAAAACCGCTCATTAAATAGCATTTTAATTACAAGCATGTAGTTTAAAGCATCACTTTCACCAACTGCAACGCCGTTTCTGTTTGCAGAATCTGAGCCAAAACAGACTTACAGGCGGGCCTTCGCTACTCTGCACTCTGCGCTGAGCCAGGGTGCCTCGCTAGTGAGCATGAAGCTGAGCCGCTGCGGCCTGGCTGACAGCGACGGAGCCCTGCTGGGCAGCTTTCTCACGGTCTCTGGTGGGAGAAGACTGAGGGGTCTTCTTTATCAATAAAGCAGGCATATATCATGTCAATAACCGTTCTTGAGGCCGCGGGTCAAGAGTGGGCGCAGTACAAGCCGGACAGCATAGGACGGAGAAGGCATCGAAAGTTTAGAGAAGCAGTCACAGCTTGGGACACAGACAGAAGCAGTCACAGCTTGGGACACAGACAGAAGCAGTCACAGCTTGGGACACAGACAGAAGCAGGCACAGCTTGGGACACAGAGGACACAGACAGAAACAGACACTGCTGGGACACAGACAGAAGCAGTCACAGCTTGGGACACAGAAACAGACACAGCTTGGGACACACAAACAAACACAGCTTGGGACACAGACAGTAAAAGACAGCTTGGGACACAGACAGAAACAGACACTGCTGGGACACAGACAGAAGCAGGCACAGCTTGGGACATAGAAACAGACACAGCTTGGGACACAGAAACAGACACAGCTTGGGACACACAAACAAACACAGCTTGGGACACAGACAGTAAAAGACAGCTTGGGACACAGACAGAAACAGACACTGCTGGGACACAGACAGAAGCAGTCACAGCTTGGGACATAGAAACAGACACAGCTTGGGACACAGAAACAGACACAGCTTGGGACACACAAAAAAACACAGCTTGGGACACAGAAACAGACACAGCTTGGGACACAGAAACAGACACAGCTTGGGACACAGAAACAGACACAGCTTGGGACACAGAAACAGACACAGCTTGGGACACAGACAGTAAAAGACAGCTTGGGACACAGACAGAAACAGACACAGCTTGGGACACAGACAGTAAAAGACAGCTTGGGACACAGACAGAAACAGACACAGCTTGGGACACAGACAGAAACAGACACAGCTTGGGACACAGACAGAAACAGACACAGCTTGGGACACAGACAGAAACAGACAGCTTGAGACACAGAAGCAGACAAAATGAGACGTATCTCAGGCAAACAATCTAACTGAACTAAAAGCAACATTGAAAGTTAGAAAGGATATTCTCTTTGAGGTTGTGCTGCAGCCTATCATCAGTGTAAATTGCATACTTCAATGCCCGCAGAGGGACAAGCACCTGGAGCACCTTGACATCAGCGGGAACAATTTGGGACCACAAACTGCCACCGCTTTGGCCCAAGCTCTGCGAGTGAACGCCTACCTGATTGACCTGGACCTGTCTTGGAACACCTTTAATAGCGCCTGCTTTGCCACCCTGGCCAGCGGATTGGCTGTGAGTGCGAGCGCACCTGAGATCAATGTCGGTCAACATCAAAGAAAACCAGTTAAATCAATAATTGATCAGGTGTTATCATAAAATAGATTTTTCATAAAGTAGCAGACAAAGTAAAGCGTGCGGCTGCTATTTAAATAAGGCGGCGGCAACATCAAAGGATTTAATAGCTTGTACATTAAAGGTGGAGTAGGGTGGCGGCCGTAAAATACACTGGTGAATCGTTTGCGCATTTCCTTCTGTCGATTGGGGAATAATTTCTTTGAGTGGAGAATTCCTTGAATTGGGAATTTTAGTGAGTGCATGGGGAATTCCGTGAATTGGGAATTTTAGTGAGTGCATGGGGAATTCCTTGAATTAGGAACTTTGGGATTGGGGAATTCCCTGAATTGAGAATTTTTGGCGAGTGGGGAATTCCTTGAATTGGGAATTATGGTCAGTGGGGAATTGCGTGAATTAGGAACTTTGGGATTGGGGAATTCCCTGAATTGAGAATTTTTGGCGAGTGGGGAATTCCTTGAATTGGGAATTTTGGTCAGTGGGGAATTGCGTGAATTGGAAATTTTGGTTAGTGCAGAATTTCTTTTGAGCAGAGAAATTCTTCGATTGGGGAATTCCTCGAATTTGGAATTTCGGAGAGTGGGGAATTCCGGCAATTTGGATAATTTATCAGTCATTTTGCCCTCCCCCACACTCGACAGGCCAACTCGGAGCTGCGCCGGCTGAACTGCAGCTGTAACGGCGCCGAGGACCGCGGACTGGCGGCGCTGCTGAAGGCGGCAACCGCGGACGCCAGCCGGCTGCGCGTGCTGGAGCTGGACAACTGCCGCGTCACTCACCTGAGCACGCCGGAGCTGCTGCAGTGCCTTCGCCGACAGCCCGGCCGACTGCACGCCGTCAAGCTGAACCGAAATCTGTTTAGGGAGGCCGACGTGCTGCAGCTGCTGGCTGCGGTGGCGGCGCTGCCCGAGTCACAGCTGGCCCTCCTGGAGGTCAATGTGAGTCAGTTTGAGACAGGCTCTCTCCGAGTGCCAGTCAGTCTGAGACAGGCTCTCTCTCCGAGTGCCAGTTAGTCTGAGACCGGCTCTTTTCGAGTGCCAGTCAGTCTGAGACCGGCTCTTTCCGAGTGCCAGTCAGTTTTAGACAGACTCTCTCTGAGTGCCAGTCAGTTTTAGACAGACTCTCTCTGAGTACCAGTCAGTTTGAGACAGGCTCTCTCTCCGAGTGCCAGTCAGTCTGAGACAGGCTCTCTCCGAGTGCCAGTCAGTTTGAAACGCCACATGCAATAACAAAATGACGAAATCTCCCTCAGAATGTGCCTCGAACCCAGTCCATCACTGAAGCGACACCCGCTGGTCTGCGTGTGACTCTCCGTCTGGAGAAGGAGGTCAAAGTGCGGATGGTCAACGCGGACTCGCTCGCCTAGGACTTGCTGCTGTCAGTGCAGTGGAATAGCATTGTTGCAGTGGGATATTGGAGTGAGGTGGGTGTTAGAGTGGGGGTGTTGGAGTTGGGTAGGTGTTGGCAGGGGCGTCTCCATGGATTTTATGGTGGGGGGGGACAAAGCCAAGAATTCAATATGTTCATGTACATACTCAATTCCTTTAACATTATTTTCAGAATCGGTGTTGTCAGCGCTTATTTTAGCGCCGCAGGCACTCATTTTGTTGCCGCAGGCGCTATGTTTTGTCATCCTGAAGCAAAGTTATTGATTTCCATAACTGGTCACAAGGTGGGGTAGGGGACAAAGCATTGGCATATCCCCCCGTACATAGCTTCTATGTGGGGGGCCTTGTCCCCCTTGCCCCCCCTCTTGGCGACGACCCTGGGTGTTGGAGTGGGGTGGGTGTTGGAGTTGGGCGGGTGTTGGAGTGGGGTGGGTATCGGAATGGGGTGGGTGTTAGAGTGGGGTGGGTGTTGGAGTTGGATGTCGGAATGGGGTGAGTGTTAGAGTGGGGTGGGTGTTGGAGTGGGGTGGGTGTCAGAATGGGGTGGGTGTTGGATAGGGGGTAGGTGTGGAGTGGCGGGGTTAAAAAGCTGATTAGACACAGTGCGGCGACACTCATATCCAGTGGAAGATTGATCATATTTTCTTTTACAAAATGAATTGCCATATATTCCCAAATTATGTTACATCTCTCATTCACTTTACATTTACTTTTAAATTTGCATTTTAAGAATTTTTTAAAACAAAAAATCACTAAATATTTTACACGAATGCCATATCTGTCACTAAAATTTAAAGTGATGTTTTAACATATTTTCTATTTATATTACTGGAAGTAACAAATAAAAAATCAATAAATATTGAACGCATTCAGATAAGCTGACGGATGCGAATGATAACCGAGTTCAAAAACGAGTAAAAGAAACTATAAAGTACTGAAAAAAGCATTTTGTTGGAGTGCAACTACTTCTAGTAGCCAGGAACGGTTTTTTAAATAACTTAAACAATCTAAAAAGCACAGCCTCATTTAAACACTAAAAAATCGAATGATGGATTATTTTTTTCATTCATAACTACGCATACGGAAAACAGTCATGTCCCTTACTGCCTACTAACAGTATCACAAAGTATGAAATTTTAGGAAACAACGCCAGATAGAAATAAAGCAAGCAATTTACAACAAACTCTCTGCGCAAATAAGTCGCAAATTTGAGCAATGGGCTGAGAAATGAATGGATTTAGCAATCTACTACTGGCTATGCTGGGAGATTCGCATGATATGATAGGATATTATCCGTTAATAATTCTGCCAAATAGCAGCATTCAGAGTAACTACATCAGTGCAATGGTCCAGCAGCTGTTTCGGAGCAAATTTGGCTGAAAATCGCAGACGCCGAATACGGAAAAGTAAAAAGCAGCGCTTTATTCTCTTTAGAATAAAAATAAAATTGCGATGCTTGATTACATCCGCTTCAAGACGAGTTTTTCAAGGCATTTACGGTAGGTCAGCTGGTAGGTCAGTGTCACCCAGTCAATGGCTGGCACAAAACCAGCTTGAAAATCAATAAAATATCGCAAGAAAACGTAATAGCAACTGATTAATTAAGGTTCTCTGACTAACGGTGGCGGGTAACTCTGGCCTCATTGACTTCTGAGCTGATAGTCGCCATTCTGAGTGATGTAGCGAACCCAAGGCAGCGCTTGGTAGCCGCTCTTCTCGAACACTTTCAGGTAGCGAACCTGGGGGGAGGGGTTAAAGGCAAGTTAAATTAAAAAATAAAGAATCCGAACTAATTAGAGTCATGCTTTTGCTAACCCAAGAGATTGATGCGATGTGACCTTGAGATCCAAGAGTGTGTGTGGCGTGACCTTGAATACGATGGGGTGGTGGCGTGACCTTGAGATCCGATGAGGTATGAGGTGGTGGCGTGACCTTGAATCCGATCGGGTGGTGGCGTGACCTTGAGATCCGATGAGGTATGAGGTGGTGGCGTGACCTTGAGATCCGATGGGGTGGTGGCGTGATCCGATGGGGTGGTGGCGTGATCCGATGGGTGGTGGCATGACCTTGAGATCCGATGGGGTGGTGGCATGACCTTGAGATTCGATGGGGTGGTGGCGTGATCCGATGGGGTGGTGGCATGACCTTGAGATCCGATGGGGTGGTGGCATGACCTTGAGATTTGATGGGGTGGTGGCGTGACCTAGAGGTCCGAGAACTTAATGGCAAGGCCGTAAAAACTCCCCAGAAAACGGCCAAGAAATGGCGCACCTGAATCCCGGACACGGTGAAGTAGGGAATCTCGAATCTGACCGAGACGGGTGGCCGGGCCTCCAGTTCATCGGTCTCAACGCTAGGCAGGCCGAAGTGCGCTCGCATGATGTGCTCCTTGCCGCCAGGGAAGGACTTGATGCTCCACACCACCGAGTTTGTCTCCGGCTCGTAGCGACAACTGCCGGCTGTGGTCTGGCGTGTGGGGAATGTGTATTGATAGCAGATAGGAATGGTATAGGAGTGTAAGGAATGGGAAGAATGGGGACGGGAAGAATGAGGACGGGAAGAATGGGGATAGGAAGAATGAGGACGGGAAGAATGAGGACGGGAAGAATGGGGATAGGAAGAATGAGGACGGGAAGAATGGGGACGGGAAGAATGGGGACGGGAAGAATGGGGACGGGAAGAATGGGGACGGGAAGAATGGGGACGGGAAGAATGGGCACGGGAAGAATGGGGTCGGGAAGAATGGGGACGGGAAGAATGGGGATAGGAAGAATGAGGACGGGAAGAATGGGGACGGGAAGAATGGGGACGGGAAGAATGGGGTCGGGAAGAATGGGGACGGGAAGAATGGGGACGGGAAGAATGGGGACGGGAAGAATGAGGACGGGAAGAATGGGGACGGAAAGAATGAGGACGGGAAGAATGGGGACGGGAAGAATGAGGACGGGAAGAATGGGGATAGGAAGAATGAGGGTGGGAAGAATGGGGACGGGAAGAATGGGGACGGGAAGAATGGGCACGGGAAGAATGGGGTCGGGAAGAATGGGGACGGGAAGAATGGGGACGGGAAGAATGGGGACGGGAAGAATGAGGACGGGAAGAATGGGACGGGAAGAATGAGGACGGGAAGAATGGGGATAGGAAGAATGAGGACGGGAAGAATGGGCACGGGAAGAATGGTGACGGGAAGAATGGGGTGGGAAGAATGGGGACGGGAAGAACGGGGACGGGAAGAATGGGGACGGGAAGAATGAGGACGGGAAGAATGGGGTCGGGAAGAATGGGCACGGGAAGAACGGGGACGGGAAGAATGGGGATAGGAAGAATGAGGACGGGAAGAATGGGGTCGGGAAGAATGGGGACGGGAAGAATGGGGATAGGAAGAATGAGGACGGGAAGAATGGGGTGGGAAGAATGGGGACGGGAAGAATGGGGACGGGAAGAATGGGGACGGGAAGAATGGGACGGGAAGAATGAGGACGGGAAGAATGGGGACGGGAAGAATGAGGACGGGAAGAATGGGGACGGGAAGAATGGGGACGGGAAGAATGGGCACGGGAAGAATGGGGTCGGGAAGAATGGGGACGGGAAGAATGGGGACGGGAAGAATGGGGACGGGAAGAATGGGGATAGGAAGAATGAGGACGGGAAGAATGGGGATAGGAAGAATGAGGACGGGAAGAATGGGGACGGGAAGAATGGGGATAGGAAGAATGAGGACGGGAAGAATGGGCACGGGAAGAATGGTGGGGAAGAATGGGTGGGAAGAATGGGACGGGAAGAATGGGGACGGGAAGAATGGGGACGGGAAGAATGGGGACGGGAAGAATGAGGACGGGAAGAATGGGGACGGGAAGAATTTGGATGGGAAGAATGGGCACGGGAAGAATGGGGACGGGAAGAATGGGGATAGGAAGAATGAGGACGGGAAGAATGAGGACGGGAAGAATGGGGACGGGAAGAATGGGGTCGGGAAGAACGGGGACGGGAAGAATGGGGTGGGAAGAATGGGGACGGGAAGAATGGGACGGGAAGAATGGGGACGGGAAGAATGGGGATAGGAAGAATGAGGACGGGAAGAATGGGGACGGGAAGAATGGGGACGGGAAGAATGGGGTCGGGAAGAACGGGGACGGGAAGAATGGGGATAGGAAGAATGAGGACGGGAAGAATGAGGACGGGAAGAATGGGCACGGGAAGAATGGGGACGGGAAGAATGGGGATAGGAAGAATGGGGATAGGAAGAATGAGGACGGGAAGAATGGGGACGGGAAGAATGGGGACGGGAAGAATGGGGACGGGAAGAATGGGGATAGGAAGAATGAGGACGGGAAGAATGGGGACGGGAAGAATGGGGACGGGAAGAATGGGGACGGGAAGAATGGGGATAGGAAGAATGAGGACGGGAAGAATGGGGACGGGAAGAATTTGGATGGGAAGAATGGGCACGGGAAGAATGGGGATAGGAAGAATGAGGACGGGAAGAATGGGGACGGGAAGAATGGGGACGGGAAGAATGGGGACGGGAAGAATGGTGACGGGAAGAATGGGCACGGGAAGAATGGTGATGGGAATACTGGGAACCACATGCACGCAGTCACCTTGAACTTGGGCGAGTCCACATCCTGCGGCACGGGAACGATAATGTCGACATTGTTAGCCGTGCTGCGCCGCTTGAACTGGCTCTTTGCCTGCAAATTTTCAGGGGATATTTTAATATATAGATTCTCAATGAGAGGTGATTAACTCTAAATAAAACAGGGAAGTAAGTTCTCTGACCTTGACCATATATTCAACCCGGCTGTGAACGTGCCGCTCCACAACTGACTCGACCCAAATAAGCGGCTTTACCTGAAGTTGAGGGGTAAAAATAATACAATGGATAGTATTGCAGTTTTATTAAAGCCTTGCGCGTAAGTAATAATAGACTAATCTAGACGATACAGTATGTCGGTAACCAGCCAATATATTGCGGTTAGTTGTTACTGAACCTCCTACTGCATACTACTAATAAGTAGTTTACTAAATACCTGATTTCAGCCTTCTGTTGATAATTAGCTTGCTCTTAAAATATTCCAAGTTAAAGGTGATAGTAAAGCAGGAGTGCTAAAATTCTGCGACAGATATTACAGAAGCAGCTATTAATATTTCATAGTAAAATGACAGCTAGTGACAACCTGACCCTTTTACGGACCCTTGGAGGGCTGGGATTCAGATTCCGAAGTGTTGGGATTCAGATTCCGAAGTGTTGGGATTCAGGTTCTGAAGGGCTGGGATTCAGATTCCGAAGTGCTGGGATTCAGGTTCTGAAGGGCTAGGATTCAGGTTCTGAAGTGTTGGGATTCAGGTTCTGAAGGGCTAGGATTCAGGTCTGAAGTGCTGGGATTCAGGTCTGAAGTGCTGGGATTCAGGTTCTGAAGGGCTAGGATTCAGGTTCTGAAGTGTTGGGATTCAGGTTCTGAAGGGCTAGGATTCAGGTCTGAAGTGCTGGATTCAGGTTCTGAAGGCTAGGATTCAGGTTCTGAAGTGTTGGGATTCAGGTTCTGAAGGCTAGGATTCAGGTTCTGAAGTGCTGGGA
>NIVC01005008.1:0-28641 GCA_002269645.1 Macrostomum lignano | reverse complement strand
CCAAGCTACTGCTAATAGGCGCCAAAGCTACTGCTAATAGGGCGCCAGCTACTGCTAATAGCGCACCAAAGCTACTGCTAATAGCGCAAGCTACTGCTAATAGAGCGCCAAAGCTACTGCTAATAGAGCGCCAAAGCTACTGCTAATAGCGGCACCAAAGCTACTGCTAATTGGGCCAAAGCTACTGCTAATAGGGCACAAAGCTACTGCTAATAGCGCCAAGCTACTGCTAATAGGGCACCAAAGCTACTGCTAATAGGGCCAAAGCTACTGCTAATAGGCGCCAAAGCTACTGCTAATAGAGCGCCAAAGCTACTGCTAATAGAGGCCAAAGCTACTGCTAATAGAGCGCCAAAGCTACTGCTAATATCGCCAAAGCTACTGCTAATAGGCACCAAAGCTACTGCTAATAGGCACCAAAGCTACTGCTAATAGAGGCGCCAAAGCTACTGCTAATAGAGCGCCAAAGCTACTGCTAATAGGGCGCCAAAGCTACTGCTAATAGGCGCCAAAGCTACTGCTAATAGAGCGCCAAAGCTACTGCTAATAGGCAAAGCTACTGCTAATAGAGCGCCAAAGCTACTGCTAATAGAGCGCCAAAGCTACTGCTAATAGAGCGCCAAAGCTACTGCTAATAGAGCGCCAAAGCTACTGCTAATAGAGCGCCAAAGCTACTGCTAATAGAGCGCCAAAGCTACTGCTAATAGCGCCAAAGCTACTGCTAATAGAGCGCCAAAGCTACTGCTAATAGAGCGCCAAAGCTACTGCTAATAGGGCCAAAGCTACTGCTAATAGGGACCAAAGCTACTGCTAATAGGGCCCAAAGCTACTGCTAATAGGGCACCAAAGCTACTGCTAATAGGCGCCAAAGCTACTGCTAATAGGGCCAAAGCTACTGCTAATAGAGCGCCAAAGCTACTGCTAATAGAGCGCCAAAGCTACTGCTAATAGGCACCAAAGCTACTGCTAATAGGGCCAAAGCTACTGCTAATAGGCACCAAAGCTACTGCTAATAGGCACCAAAGCTACTGCTAATAGGCGCCAAAGCTACTGCTAATAGGCGCCAAAGCTACTGCTAATAGAGCGCCAAAGCTACTGCTAATAGAGCGCCAAAGCTACTGCTAATAGAGCGCCAAAGCTACTG
Source organism: Macrostomum lignano (assembly GCA_002269645.1). Classification (NCBI taxonomy): domain Eukaryota; kingdom Metazoa; phylum Platyhelminthes; family Macrostomidae; genus Macrostomum; species Macrostomum lignano. The sequence goes on along the minus strand of NIVC01005008.1, from coordinate 27,497 downwards.
CTAATAGAGCACCAAAGCTACTGCTAATAGAGCGCCAAAGCTACTGCTAATAGCGCCAAAGCTACTGCTAATAGAGCGCCAAAGCTACTGCTAATAGAGCGCCAAAGCTACTGCTAATAGAGCGCCAAAGCTACTGCTAATAGAGCGCCAAAGCTACTGCTAATAGAGCGCCAAAGCTACTGCTAATAGGCGCCAAAGCTACTGCTAATAGGCGCCAAAGCTACTGCTAATAGGCGCCAAAGCTACTGCTAATAGAGCGCCAAAGCTACTGCTAATAGAGCGCCAAAGCTACTGCTAATAGAGCACCAAAGCTACTGCTAATAGGCGCCAAAGCTACTGCTAATAGGGACCAAAGCTACTGCTAATAGGGCCAAAGCTACTGCTAATAGGCGCCAAAGCTACTGCTAATAGAGCGCCAAAGCTACTGCTAATAGAGCGCCAAAGCTACTGCTAATAGCGCCAAAGCTACTGCTAATAGCCAAAGCTACTGCTAATAGAGCGCCAAAGCTACTGCTAATAGAGGCGCCAAAGCTACTGCTAATAGAGCGCCAAAGCTACTGCTAATAGAGCGCCAAAGCTACTGCTAATAGAGCGCCAAAGCTACTGCTAATAGGCGCCAAAGCTACTGCTAATAGAGCGCCAAAGCTACTGCTAATAGGCGCCAAAGCTACTGCTAATAGGCGCCAAAGCTACTGCTAATAGGCGCCAAAGCTACTGCTAATAGAGCGCCAAAGCTACTGCTAATAGAGCGCCAAAGCTACTGCTAATAGAGCGCCAAAGCTACTGCTAATAGAGCGCCAAAGCTACTGCTAATAGAGCGCCAAAGCTACTGCTAATAGAGCGCCAAAGCTACTGCTAATAGAGCGCCAAAGCTACTGCTAATAGAGCGCCAAAGCTACTGCTAATAGAGCGCCAAAGCTACTGCTAATAGAGCGCCAAAGCTACTGCTAATAGAGCGCCAAAGCTACTGCTAATAGAGCGCCAAAGCTACTGCTAATAGAGCGCCAAAGCTACTGCTAATAGAGCGCCAAAGCTACTGCTAATAGAGCGCCAAAGCTACTGCTAATAGGCGCCAAAGCTACTGCTAATAGAGCGCCAAAGCTACTGCTAATAGAGCGCCAAAGCTACTGCTAATAGAGCGCCAAAGCTACTGCTAATAGAGCGCCAAAGCTACTGCTAATAGAGCGCCAAAGCTACTGCTAATAGAGCGCCAAAGCTACTGCTAATAGGGCACCAAAGCTACTGCTAATAGGGCACCAAAGCTACTGCTAATAGGCACCAAAGCTACTGCTAATAGGCACCAAAGCTACTGCTAATAGGCGCCAAAGCTACTGCTAATAGAGCGCCAAAGCTACTGCTAATAGAGCGCCAAAGCTACTGCTAATAGGCGCCAAAGCTACTGCTAATAGGCACCAAAGCTACTGCTAATAGGGCACCAAAGCTACTGCTAATAGGCACCAAAGCTACTGCTAATAGGGCCAAAGCTACTGCTAATAGGGCCAAAGCTACTGCTAATAGAGCGCCAAAGCTACTGCTAATAGAGCGCCAAAGCTACTGCTAATAGAGCGCCAAAGCTACTGCTAATAGCACCAAAGCTACTGCTAATAGGCGCCAAAGCTACTGCTAATAGGGCACCAAAGCTACTGCTAATAGGCACCAAAGCTACTGCTAATAGCGCCAAAGCTACTGCTAATAGAGCGCCAAAGCTACTGCTAATAGAGCGCCAAAGCTACTGCTAATAGAGCACCAAAGCTACTGCTAATAGGCGCCAAAGCTACTGCTAATAGGGCCAAAGCTACTGCTAATAGAGCGCCAAAGCTACTGCTAATAGAGCGCCAAAGCTACTGCTAATAGAGCGCCAAAGCTACTGCTAATAGAGCGCCAAAGCTACTGCTAATAGGCGCCAAAGCTACTGCTAATAGAGACCAAAGCTACTGCTAATAGGGCCAAAGCTACTGCTAATAGAGCGCCAAAGCTACTGCTAATAGAGCGCCAAAGCTACTGCTAATAGGCGCCAAAGCTACTGCTAATAGAGCGCCAAAGCTACTGCTAATAGAGCGCCAAAGCTACTGCTAATAGAGCGCCAAAGCTACTGCTAATAGAGCGCCAAAGCTACTGCTAATAGAGCGCCAAAGCTACTGCTAATAGGGCCAAAGCTACTGCTAATAGGCGCCAAAGCTACTGCTAATAGGGCACCAAAGCTACTGCTAATAGGCACCAAAGCTACTGCTAATAGGGCCAAAGCTACTGCTAATAGGGCCAAAGCTACTGCTAATAGAGCGCCAAAGCTACTGCTAATAGAGCGCCAAAGCTACTGCTAATAGGCGCCAAAGCTACTGCTAATAGGGCACCAAAGCTACTGCTAATAGGGCACCAAAGCTACTGCTAATAGGGCACCAAAGCTACTGCTAATAGGCACCAAAGCTACTGCTAATAGGCGCCAAAGCTACTGCTAATAGGGCCAAAGCTACTGCTAATAGAGCGCCAAAGCTACTGCTAATAGCGCCAAAGCTACTGCTAATAGGCACCAAAGCTACTGCTAATAGGCACCAAAGCTACTGCTAATAGGGCCAAAGCTACTGCTAATAGGCGCCAAAGCTACTGCTAATAGAGCGCCAAAGCTACTGCTAATAGAGCGCCAAAGCTACTGCTAATAGGCGCCAAAGCTACTGCTAATAGAGCGCCAAAGCTACTGCTAATAGGCGCCAAAGCTACTGCTAATAGAGCGCCAAAGCTACTGCTAATAGAGCGCCAAAGCTACTGCTAATAGAGCACCAAAGCTACTGCTAATAGGGCACCAAAGCTACTGCTAATAGGGGACCAAAGCTACTGCTAATAGAGCGCCAAAGCTACTGCTAATAGAGCGCCAAAGCTACTGCTAATAGAGCGCCAAAGCTACTGCTAATAGAGCGCCAAAGCTACTGCTAATAGAGCGCCAAAGCTACTGCTAATAGAGCGCCAAAGCTACTGCTAATAAGCGCCAAAGCTACTGCTAATAGAGCGCCAAAGCTACTGCTAATAGAGCGCCAAAGCTACTGCTAATAGAGCGCCAAAGCTACTGCTAATAGAGCGCCAAAGCTACTGCTAATAGAGCGCCAAAGCTACTGCTAATAGAGCGCCAAAGCTACTGCTAATAGGCGCCAAAGCTACTGCTAATAGAGCGCCAAAGCTACTGCTAATAGAGCGCCAAAGCTACTGCTAATAGAGCGCCAAAGCTACTGCTAATAGAGCGCCAAAGCTACTGCTAATAGAGCGCCAAAGCTACTGCTAATAGGCGCCAAAGCTACTGCTAATAGGGCCAAAGCTACTGCTAATAGGGCCAAAGCTACTGCTAATAGGCGCCAAAGCTACTGCTAATAGAGCGCCAAAGCTACTGCTAATAGAGCGCCAAAGCTACTGCTAATAGAGCGCCAAAGCTACTGCTAATAGAGCGCCAAAGCTACTGCTAATAGAGCGCCAAAGCTACTGCTAATAGAGCGCCAAAGCTACTGCTAATAGAGCGCCAAAGCTACTGCTAATAGAGCGCCAAAGCTACTGCTAATAGAGCGCCAAAGCTACTGCTAATAGAGCGCCAAAGCTACTGCTAATAGAGCGCCAAAGCTACTGCTAATAGAGCGCCAAAGCTACTGCTAATAGAGCGCCAAAGCTACTGCTAATAGAGCGCCAAAGCTACTGCTAATAGAGCGCCAAAGCTACTGCTAATAGAGCGCCAAAGCTACTGCTAATAGAGCGCCAAAGCTACTGCTAATAGAGCGCCAAAGCTACTGCTAATAGAGCGCCAAAGCTACTGCTAATAGAGCGCCAAAGCTACTGCTAATAGAGCGCCAAAGCTACTGCTAATAGAGCGCCAAAGCTACTGCTAATAGAGCGCCAAAGCTACTGCTAATAGAGCGCCAAAGCTACTGCTAATAGAGCGCCAAAGCTACTGCTAATAGCGCCAAAGCTACTGCTAATAGAGCGCCAAAGCTACTGCTAATAGAGCGCCAAAGCTACTGCTAATAGAGCGCCAAAGCTACTGCTAATAGAGCGCCAAAGCTACTGCTAATAGAGCGCCAAAGCTACTGCTAATAGAGCGCCAAAGCTACTGCTAATAGAGCGCCAAAGCTACTGCTAATAGAGCGCCAAAGCTACTGCTAATAGAGCGCCAAAGCTACTGCTAATAGAGCGCCAAAGCTACTGCTAATAGGCGCCAAAGCTACTGCTAATAGGCGCCAAAGCTACTGCTAATAGGCGCCAAAGCTACTGCTAATAGGCGCCAAAGCTACTGCTAATAGAGCGCCAAAGCTACTGCTAATAGAGCGCCAAAGCTACTGCTAATAGAGCGCCAAAGCTACTGCTAATAGAGCGCCAAAGCTACTGCTAATAGAGCGCCAAAGCTACTGCTAATAGAGCGCCAAAGCTACTGCTAATAGAGCGCCAAAGCTACTGCTAATAGAGCGCCAAAGCTACTGCTAATAGAGCGCCAAAGCTACTGCTAATAGAGCGCCAAAGCTACTGCTAATAGAGCGCCAAAGCTACTGCTAATAGAGCGCCAAAGCTACTGCTAATAGAGCGCCAAAGCTACTGCTAATAGAGCGCCAAAGCTACTGCTAATAGAGCGCCAAAGCTACTGCTAATAGAGCGCCAAAGCTACTGCTAATAGAGCGCCAAAGCTACTGCTAATAGAGCGCCAAAGCTACTGCTAATAGAGCGCCAAAGCTACTGCTAATAGAGCGCCAAAGCTACTGCTAATAGGGCGCCAAAGCTACTGCTAATAGGGGACCAAAGCTACTGCTAATAGGCGCCAAAGCTACTGCTAATAGAGCGCCAAAGCTACTGCTAATAGAGCGCCAAAGCTACTGCTAATAGAGCGCCAAAGCTACTGCTAATAGAGCGCCAAAGCTACTGCTAATAGCGCCAAAGCTACTGCTAATAGAGCGCCAAAGCTACTGCTAATAGAGCGCCAAAGCTACTGCTAATAGAGCGCCAAAGCTACTGCTAATAGAGCGCCAAAGCTACTGCTAATAGAGCGCCAAAGCTACTGCTAATAGGCGCCAAAGCTACTGCTAATAGAGCGCCAAAGCTACTGCTAATAGAGCGCCAAAGCTACTGCTAATAGGCGCCAAAGCTACTGCTAATAGAGCGCCAAAGCTACTGCTAATAGAGCGCCAAAGCTACTGCTAATAGAGCGCCAAAGCTACTGCTAATAGAGCGCCAAAGCTACTGCTAATAGAGCGCCAAAGCTACTGCTAATAGAGCGCCAAAGCTACTGCTAATAGAGCGCCAAAGCTACTGCTAATAGAGCGCCAAAGCTACTGCTAATAGAGCGCCAAAGCTACTGCTAATAGAGCGCCAAAGCTACTGCTAATAGGCACCAAAGCTACTGCTAATAGGCGCCAAAGCTACTGCTAATAGGCACCAAAGCTACTGCTAATAGGGGACCAAAGCTACTGCTAATAGAGCGCCAAAGCTACTGCTAATAGAGCGCCAAAGCTACTGCTAATAGGGCACCAAAGCTACTGCTAATAGGGCACCAAAGCTACTGCTAATAGGGCACCAAAGCTACTGCTAATAGGGCACCAAAGCTACTGCTAATAGGCCAAAGCTACTGCTAATAGGGCCAAAGCTACTGCTAATAGGCGCCAAAGCTACTGCTAATAGAGCGCCAAAGCTACTGCTAATAGAGCCAAAGCTACTGCTAATAGGCGCCAAAGCTACTGCTAATAGGCACCAAAGCTACTGCTAATAGGGCACCAAAGCTACTGCTAATAGGCCAAAGCTACTGCTAATAGAGCGCCAAAGCTACTGCTAATAGAGCGCCAAAGCTACTGCTAATAGGCGCCAAAGCTACTGCTAATAGGCGCCAAAGCTACTGCTAATAGGGCCAAAGCTACTGCTAATAGAGCGCCAAAGCTACTGCTAATAGAGCGCCAAAGCTACTGCTAATAGAGCGCCAAAGCTACTGCTAATAGAGCGCCAAAGCTACTGCTAATAGACCAAAGCTACTGCTAATAGAGGCCAAAGCTACTGCTAATAGGCCAAAGCTACTGCTAATAGAGCGCCAAAGCTACTGCTAATAGAGCGCCAAAGCTACTGCTAATAGAGCGCCAAAGCTACTGCTAATAGAGCGCCAAAGCTACTGCTAATAGAGCGCCAAAGCTACTGCTAATAGAGCGCCAAAGCTACTGCTAATAGAGCGCCAAAGCTACTGCTAATAGAGCGCCAAAGCTACTGCTAATAGAGCGCCAAAGCTACTGCTAATAGAGCGCCAAAGCTACTGCTAATAGAGCGCCAAAGCTACTGCTAATAGAGCGCCAAAGCTACTGCTAATAGAGCGCCAAAGCTACTGCTAATAGAGCGCCAAAGCTACTGCTAATAGAGCGCCAAAGCTACTGCTAATAGAGCGCCAAAGCTACTGCTAATAGAGCGCCAAAGCTACTGCTAATAGGCGCCAAAGCTACTGCTAATAGGCGCCAAAGCTACTGCTAATAGGCGCCAAAGCTACTGCTAATAGGCGCCAAAGCTACTGCTAATAGAGCGCCAAAGCTACTGCTAATAGAGCGCCAAAGCTACTGCTAATAGAGCGCCAAAGCTACTGCTAATAGAGCGCCAAAGCTACTGCTAATAGAGCGCCAAAGCTACTGCTAATAGAGCGCCAAAGCTACTGCTAATAGAGCGCCAAAGCTACTGCTAATAGAGCGCCAAAGCTACTGCTAATAGAGCGCCAAAGCTACTGCTAATAGAGCGCCAAAGCTACTGCTAATAGAGCGCCAAAGCTACTGCTAATAGAGCGCCAAAGCTACTGCTAATAGAGCGCCAAAGCTACTGCTAATAGAGCGCCAAAGCTACTGCTAATAGAGCGCCAAAGCTACTGCTAATAGAGCGCCAAAGCTACTGCTAATAGAGCGCCAAAGCTACTGCTAATAGAGCGCCAAAGCTACTGCTAATAGAGCGCCAAAGCTACTGCTAATAGAGCGCCAAAGCTACTGCTAATAGAGCGCCAAAGCTACTGCTAATAGAGCGCCAAAGCTACTGCTAATAGAGCGCCAAAGCTACTGCTAATAGAGCGCCAAAGCTACTGCTAATAGGCGCCAAAGCTACTGCTAATAGGCGCCAAAGCTACTGCTAATAGGCGCCAAAGCTACTGCTAATAGAGCGCCAAAGCTACTGCTAATAGAGCGCCAAAGCTACTGCTAATAGAGCGCCAAAGCTACTGCTAATAGAGCGCCAAAGCTACTGCTAATAGAGCGCCAAAGCTACTGCTAATAGAGCGCCAAAGCTACTGCTAATAGAGCGCCAAAGCTACTGCTAATAGAGCGCCAAAGCTACTGCTAATAGAGCGCCAAAGCTACTGCTAATAGAGCGCCAAAGCTACTGCTAATAGGCGCCAAAGCTACTGCTAATAGGCGCCAAAGCTACTGCTAATAGAGCGCCAAAGCTACTGCTAATAGGCGCCAAAGCTACTGCTAATAGGCGCCAAAGCTACTGCTAATAGGGCGCCAAAGCTACTGCTAATAGGCGCCAAAGCTACTGCTAATAGGCGCCAAAGCTACTGCTAATAGAGCGCCAAAGCTACTGCTAATAGAGCGCCAAAGCTACTGCTAATAGGCGCCAAAGCTACTGCTAATAGCGCCAAAGCTACTGCTAATAGGCGCCAAAGCTACTGCTAATAGAGCGCCAAAGCTACTGCTAATAGAGCGCCAAAGCTACTGCTAATAGAGCGCCAAAGCTACTGCTAATAGAGCGCCAAAGCTACTGCTAATAGCGCCAAAGCTACTGCTAATAGGCGCCAAAGCTACTGCTAATAGGCGCCAAAGCTACTGCTAATAGGCGCCAAAGCTACTGCTAATAGGCGCCAAAGCTACTGCTAATAGGCGCCAAAGCTACTGCTAATAGGCGCCAAAGCTACTGCTAATAGGCGCCAAAGCTACTGCTAATAGAGCGCCAAAGCTACTGCTAATAGAGCGCCAAAGCTACTGCTAATAGAGCGCCAAAGCTACTGCTAATAGAGCGCCAAAGCTACTGCTAATAGAGCGCCAAAGCTACTGCTAATAGAGCGCCAAAGCTACTGCTAATAGAGCGCCAAAGCTACTGCTAATAGGCGCCAAAGCTACTGCTAATAGAGCGCCAAAGCTACTGCTAATAGAGCGCCAAAGCTACTGCTAATAGAGCGCCAAAGCTACTGCTAATAGAGCGCCAAAGCTACTGCTAATAGAGCGCCAAAGCTACTGCTAATAGAGCGCCAAAGCTACTGCTAATAGAGGCGCCAAAGCTACTGCTAATAGGCGCCAAAGCTACTGCTAATAGAGCGCCAAAGCTACTGCTAATAGCGCCAAAGCTACTGCTAATAGGCGCCAAAGCTACTGCTAATAGGCGCCAAAGCTACTGCTAATAGGCGCCAAAGCTACTGCTAATAGCGCCAAAGCTACTGCTAATAGAGCGCCAAAGCTACTGCTAATAGAGCGCCAAAGCTACTGCTAATAGAGCGCCAAAGCTACTGCTAATAGAGCGCCAAAGCTACTGCTAATAGAGCGCCAAAGCTACTGCTAATAGAGCGCCAAAGCTACTGCTAATAGAGCGCCAAAGCTACTGCTAATAGAGCGCCAAAGCTACTGCTAATAGAGCGCCAAAGCTACTGCTAATAGAGCGCCAAAGCTACTGCTAATAGAGCGCCAAAGCTACTGCTAATAGAGCGCCAAAGCTACTGCTAATAGAGCGCCAAAGCTACTGCTAATAGAGCGCCAAAGCTACTGCTAATAGAGCGCCAAAGCTACTGCTAATAGAGCGCCAAAGCTACTGCTAATAGAGCGCCAAAGCTACTGCTAATAGAGCGCCAAAGCTACTGCTAATAGCGCCAAAGCTACTGCTAATAGGCGCCAAAGCTACTGCTAATAGGCGCCAAAGCTACTGCTAATAGGGCGCCAAAGCTACTGCTAATAGCGCCAAAGCTACTGCTAATAGGCGCCAAAGCTACTGCTAATAGCGCCAAAGCTACTGCTAATAGAGCGCCAAAGCTACTGCTAATAGGCGCCAAAGCTACTGCTAATAGGCGCCAAAGCTACTGCTAATAGAGCGCCAAAGCTACTGCTAATAGAGCGCCAAAGCTACTGCTAATAGAGCGCCAAAGCTACTGCTAATAGAGCGCCAAAGCTACTGCTAATAGGGCCAAAGCTACTGCTAATAGAGCGCCAAAGCTACTGCTAATAGGCACCAAAGCTACTGCTAATAGGGCCAAAGCTACTGCTAATAGGCCAAAGCTACTGCTAATAGAGCGCCAAAGCTACTGCTAATAGGCGCCAAAGCTACTGCTAATAGAGCGCCAAAGCTACTGCTAATAGAGCGCCAAAGCTACTGCTAATAGCGCCAAAGCTACTGCTAATAGAGCGCCAAAGCTACTGCTAATAGAGCGCCAAAGCTACTGCTAATAGGCGCCAAAGCTACTGCTAATAGAGCGCCAAAGCTACTGCTAATAGAGCGCCAAAGCTACTGCTAATAGAGCGCCAAAGCTACTGCTAATAGGCGCCAAAGCTACTGCTAATAGAGCGCCAAAGCTACTGCTAATAGAGCGCCAAAGCTACTGCTAATAGAGCGCCAAAGCTACTGCTAATAGAGCGCCAAAGCTACTGCTAATAGAGCGCCAAAGCTACTGCTAATAGAGCGCCAAAGCTACTGCTAATAGAGCGCCAAAGCTACTGCTAATAGAGCGCCAAAGCTACTGCTAATAGAGCGCCAAAGCTACTGCTAATAGAGCGCCAAAGCTACTGCTAATAGAGCGCCAAAGCTACTGCTAATAGAGCGCCAAAGCTACTGCTAATAGAGCGCCAAAGCTACTGCTAATAGAGCGCCAAAGCTACTGCTAATAGAGCGCCAAAGCTACTGCTAATAGAGCGCCAAAGCTACTGCTAATAGAGCGCCAAAGCTACTGCTAATAGAGCGCCAAAGCTACTGCTAATAGAGCGCCAAAGCTACTGCTAATAGAGCGCCAAAGCTACTGCTAATAGGCGCCAAAGCTACTGCTAATAGGCGCCAAAGCTACTGCTAATAGGCGCCAAAGCTACTGCTAATAGGCGCCAAAGCTACTGCTAATAGAGCGCCAAAGCTACTGCTAATAGCGCCAAAGCTACTGCTAATAGAGCGCCAAAGCTACTGCTAATAGAGCGCCAAAGCTACTGCTAATAGAGCGCCAAAGCTACTGCTAATAGAGCGCCAAAGCTACTGCTAATAGAGCGCCAAAGCTACTGCTAATAGAGCGCCAAAGCTACTGCTAATAGGCGCCAAAGCTACTGCTAATAGAGCGCCAAAGCTACTGCTAATAGAGCGCCAAAGCTACTGCTAATAGAGCGCCAAAGCTACTGCTAATAGAGCGCCAAAGCTACTGCTAATAGAGCGCCAAAGCTACTGCTAATAGAGCGCCAAAGCTACTGCTAATAGAGCGCCAAAGCTACTGCTAATAGAGCGCCAAAGCTACTGCTAATAGAGCGCCAAAGCTACTGCTAATAGAGCGCCAAAGCTACTGCTAATAGAGCGCCAAAGCTACTGCTAATAGGCGCCAAAGCTACTGCTAATAGAGCGCCAAAGCTACTGCTAATAGAGCGCCAAAGCTACTGCTAATAGGCGCCAAAGCTACTGCTAATAGAGCGCCAAAGCTACTGCTAATAGAGCGCCAAAGCTACTGCTAATAGAGCGCCAAAGCTACTGCTAATAGAGCGCCAAAGCTACTGCTAATAGAGCGCCAAAGCTACTGCTAATAGAGCGCCAAAGCTACTGCTAATAGAGCGCCAAAGCTACTGCTAATAGAGCGCCAAAGCTACTGCTAATAGAGCGCCAAAGCTACTGCTAATAGAGCGCCAAAGCTACTGCTAATAGAGCGCCAAAGCTACTGCTAATAGGCGCCAAAGCTACTGCTAATAGGCGCCAAAGCTACTGCTAATAGGCGCCAAAGCTACTGCTAATAGAGCGCCAAAGCTACTGCTAATAGGCGCCAAAGCTACTGCTAATAGGCGCCAAAGCTACTGCTAATAGGCGCCAAAGCTACTGCTAATAGAGCCAAAGCTACTGCTAATAGAGCGCCAAAGCTACTGCTAATAGCGCCAAAGCTACTGCTAATAGAGCGCCAAAGCTACTGCTAATAGAGCGCCAAAGCTACTGCTAATAGGCGCCAAAGCTACTGCTAATAGGCGCCAAAGCTACTGCTAATAGAGCGCCAAAGCTACTGCTAATAGGCGCCAAAGCTACTGCTAATAGAGCGCCAAAGCTACTGCTAATAGAGCGCCAAAGCTACTGCTAATAGGCGCCAAAGCTACTGCTAATAGGGCCAAAGCTACTGCTAATAGGCGCCAAAGCTACTGCTAATAGGCGCCAAAGCTACTGCTAATAGAGCGCCAAAGCTACTGCTAATAGGCGCCAAAGCTACTGCTAATAGAGCGCCAAAGCTACTGCTAATAGAGCGCCAAAGCTACTGCTAATAGAGCGCCAAAGCTACTGCTAATAGAGCGCCAAAGCTACTGCTAATAGAGCGCCAAAGCTACTGCTAATAGAGCGCCAAAGCTACTGCTAATAGAGCGCCAAAGCTACTGCTAATAGAGCGCCAAAGCTACTGCTAATAGAGCGCCAAAGCTACTGCTAATAGAGCGCCAAAGCTACTGCTAATAGAGCGCCAAAGCTACTGCTAATAGAGCGCCAAAGCTACTGCTAATAGAGCGCCAAAGCTACTGCTAATAGAGCGCCAAAGCTACTGCTAATAGAGCGCCAAAGCTACTGCTAATAGAGCGCCAAAGCTACTGCTAATAGGCGCCAAAGCTACTGCTAATAGGGCCAAAGCTACTGCTAATAGGCGCCAAAGCTACTGCTAATAGGCGCCAAAGCTACTGCTAATAGGCGCCAAAGCTACTGCTAATAGAGCGCCAAAGCTACTGCTAATAGGCGCCAAAGCTACTGCTAATAGAGCGCCAAAGCTACTGCTAATAGGCGCCAAAGCTACTGCTAATAGAGCGCCAAAGCTACTGCTAATAGAGCGCCAAAGCTACTGCTAATAGAGCGCCAAAGCTACTGCTAATAGAGCGCCAAAGCTACTGCTAATAGAGCGCCAAAGCTACTGCTAATAGAGCGCCAAAGCTACTGCTAATAGGCGCCAAAGCTACTGCTAATAGAGCGCCAAAGCTACTGCTAATAGAGCGCCAAAGCTACTGCTAATAGGCGCCAAAGCTACTGCTAATAGAGCGCCAAAGCTACTGCTAATAGAGCGCCAAAGCTACTGCTAATAGAGCGCCAAAGCTACTGCTAATAGAGCGCCAAAGCTACTGCTAATAGAGCGCCAAAGCTACTGCTAATAGGCGCCAAAGCTACTGCTAATAGGCGCCAAAGCTACTGCTAATAGCGCCAAAGCTACTGCTAATAGGCGCCAAAGCTACTGCTAATAGAGCGCCAAAGCTACTGCTAATAGAGCGCCAAAGCTACTGCTAATAGGCGCCAAAGCTACTGCTAATAGAGCGCCAAAGCTACTGCTAATAGAGCGCCAAAGCTACTGCTAATAGAGCGCCAAAGCTACTGCTAATAGAGCGCCAAAGCTACTGCTAATAGGCGCCAAAGCTACTGCTAATAGAGCGCCAAAGCTACTGCTAATAGGCGCCAAAGCTACTGCTAATAGGCGCCAAAGCTACTGCTAATAGGCGCCAAAGCTACTGCTAATAGGCGCCAAAGCTACTGCTAATAGGCGCCAAAGCTACTGCTAATAGGCGCAAAGCTACTGCTAATAGAGCGCCAAAGCTACTGCTAATAGAGCGCCAAAGCTACTGCTAATAGAGCGCCAAAGCTACTGCTAATAGAGCGCCAAAGCTACTGCTAATAGGCGCCAAAGCTACTGCTAATAGAGCGCCAAAGCTACTGCTAATAGGCGCCAAAGCTACTGCTAATAGAGCGCCAAAGCTACTGCTAATAGGCGCCAAAGCTACTGCTAATAGAGCGCCAAAGCTACTGCTAATAGAGCGCCAAAGCTACTGCTAATAGAGCGCCAAAGCTACTGCTAATAGAGCGCCAAAGCTACTGCTAATAGAGCGCCAAAGCTACTGCTAATAGGCGCCAAAGCTACTGCTAATAGAGCGCCAAAGCTACTGCTAATAGAGCGCCAAAGCTACTGCTAATAGGCGCCAAAGCTACTGCTAATAGAGCGCCAAAGCTACTGCTAATAGAGCGCCAAAGCTACTGCTAATAGAGCGCCAAAGCTACTGCTAATAGAGCGCCAAAGCTACTGCTAATAGAGCGCCAAAGCTACTGCTAATAGAGCGCCAAAGCTACTGCTAATAGAGCGCCAAAGCTACTGCTAATAGAGCGCCAAAGCTACTGCTAATAGAGCGCCAAAGCTACTGCTAATAGAGCGCCAAAGCTACTGCTAATAGGCGCCAAAGCTACTGCTAATAGAGCGCCAAAGCTACTGCTAATAGAGCGCCAAAGCTACTGCTAATAGAGCGCCAAAGCTACTGCTAATAGCGCCAAAGCTACTGCTAATAGAGCGCCAAAGCTACTGCTAATAGAGCGCCAAAGCTACTGCTAATAGAGCGCCAAAGCTACTGCTAATAGAGCGCCAAAGCTACTGCTAATAGAGCGCCAAAGCTACTGCTAATAGAGCGCCAAAGCTACTGCTAATAGAGCGCCAAAGCTACTGCTAATAGAGCGCCAAAGCTACTGCTAATAGGCGCCAAAGCTACTGCTAATAGAGCGCCAAAGCTACTGCTAATAGAGCGCCAAAGCTACTGCTAATAGAGCGCCAAAGCTACTGCTAATAGAGCGCCAAAGCTACTGCTAATAGAGCGCCAAAGCTACTGCTAATAGAGCGCCAAAGCTACTGCTAATAGGCGCCAAAGCTACTGCTAATAGAGCGCCAAAGCTACTGCTAATAGAGCGCCAAAGCTACTGCTAATAGAGCGCCAAAGCTACTGCTAATAGCGCCAAAGCTACTGCTAATAGGCGCCAAAGCTACTGCTAATAGGGCCAAAGCTACTGCTAATAGGCGCCAAAGCTACTGCTAATAGGCGCCAAAGCTACTGCTAATAGGCGCCAAAGCTACTGCTAATAGGCGCCAAAGCTACTGCTAATAGAGCGCCAAAGCTACTGCTAATAGAGCGCCAAAGCTACTGCTAATAGGCGCCAAAGCTACTGCTAATAGGCGCCAAAGCTACTGCTAATAGGCGCCAAAGCTACTGCTAATAGGGCACCAAAGCTACTGCTAATAGGGCACCAAAGCTACTGCTAATAGGCACCAAAGCTACTGCTAATAGGCCAAAGCTACTGCTAATAGAGCGCCAAAGCTACTGCTAATAGAGCGCCAAAGCTACTGCTAATAGAGCGCCAAAGCTACTGCTAATAGAGCGCCAAAGCTACTGCTAATAGGCGCCAAAGCTACTGCTAATAGAGCGCCAAAGCTACTGCTAATAGGCGCCAAAGCTACTGCTAATAGGCGCCAAAGCTACTGCTAATAGGCGCCAAAGCTACTGCTAATAGGGCCAAAGCTACTGCTAATAGGCGCCAAAGCTACTGCTAATAGAGCGCCAAAGCTACTGCTAATAGAGCGCCAAAGCTACTGCTAATAGGCGCCAAAGCTACTGCTAATAGAGCGCCAAAGCTACTGCTAATAGAGCGCCAAAGCTACTGCTAATAGAGCGCCAAAGCTACTGCTAATAGAGCGCCAAAGCTACTGCTAATAGAGCGCCAAAGCTACTGCTAATAGGCGCCAAAGCTACTGCTAATAGGACCAAAGCTACTGCTAATAGGCGCCAAAGCTACTGCTAATAGGCGCCAAAGCTACTGCTAATAGGCGCCAAAGCTACTGCTAATAGAGCGCCAAAGCTACTGCTAATAGAGCGCCAAAGCTACTGCTAATAGGCGCCAAAGCTACTGCTAATAGGCGCCAAAGCTACTGCTAATAGGCGCCAAAGCTACTGCTAATAGGGCCAAAGCTACTGCTAATAGGCGCCAAAGCTACTGCTAATAGGGCCAAAGCTACTGCTAATAGGGCACCAAAGCTACTGCTAATAGGCCAAAGCTACTGCTAATAGACCAAAGCTACTGCTAATAGAGCGCCAAAGCTACTGCTAATAGGCGCCAAAGCTACTGCTAATAGAGCGCCAAAGCTACTGCTAATAGAGCGCCAAAGCTACTGCTAATAGAGCGCCAAAGCTACTGCTAATAGAGCGCCAAAGCTACTGCTAATAGAGCGCCAAAGCTACTGCTAATAGAGCGCCAAAGCTACTGCTAATAGGCGCCAAAGCTACTGCTAATAGGCGCCAAAGCTACTGCTAATAGCGCCAAAGCTACTGCTAATAGGCGCCAAAGCTACTGCTAATAGAGCGCCAAAGCTACTGCTAATAGAGCGCCAAAGCTACTGCTAATAGAGCGCCAAAGCTACTGCTAATAGAGCGCCAAAGCTACTGCTAATAGAGCGCCAAAGCTACTGCTAATAGAGCGCCAAAGCTACTGCTAATAGAGCGCCAAAGCTACTGCTAATAGAGCGCCAAAGCTACTGCTAATAGAGCGCCAAAGCTACTGCTAATAGAGCGCCAAAGCTACTGCTAATAGAGCGCCAAAGCTACTGCTAATAGAGCGCCAAAGCTACTGCTAATAGAGCGCCAAAGCTACTGCTAATAGAGCGCCAAAGCTACTGCTAATAGAGCGCCAAAGCTACTGCTAATAGAGCGCCAAAGCTACTGCTAATAGAGCGCCAAAGCTACTGCTAATAGAGCGCCAAAGCTACTGCTAATAGAGCGCCAAAGCTACTGCTAATAGAGCGCCAAAGCTACTGCTAATAGAGCGCCAAAGCTACTGCTAATAGAGCGCCAAAGCTACTGCTAATAGAGCGCCAAAGCTACTGCTAATAGAGCGCCAAAGCTACTGCTAATAGGCGCCAAAGCTACTGCTAATAGAGCGCCAAAGCTACTGCTAATAGAGCGCCAAAGCTACTGCTAATAGAGCGCCAAAGCTACTGCTAATAGAGCGCCAAAGCTACTGCTAATAGAGCGCCAAAGCTACTGCTAATAGAGCGCCAAAGCTACTGCTAATAGAGCGCCAAAGCTACTGCTAATAGAGCGCCAAAGCTACTGCTAATAGAGCGCCAAAGCTACTGCTAATAGAGCGCCAAAGCTACTGCTAATAGAGCGCCAAAGCTACTGCTAATAGAGCGCCAAAGCTACTGCTAATAGAGCGCCAAAGCTACTGCTAATAGAGCGCCAAAGCTACTGCTAATAGAGCGCCAAAGCTACTGCTAATAGAGCGCCAAAGCTACTGCTAATAGAGCGCCAAAGCTACTGCTAATAGAGCGCCAAAGCTACTGCTAATAGAGCGCCAAAGCTACTGCTAATAGAGCGCCAAAGCTACTGCTAATAGAGCGCCAAAGCTACTGCTAATAGAGCGCCAAAGCTACTGCTAATAGAGCGCCAAAGCTACTGCTAATAGAGCGCCAAAGCTACTGCTAATAGAGCGCCAAAGCTACTGCTAATAGAGCGCCAAAGCTACTGCTAATAGAGCGCCAAAGCTACTGCTAATAGAGCGCCAAAGCTACTGCTAATAGAGCGCCAAAGCTACTGCTAATAGAGCGCCAAAGCTACTGCTAATAGAGCGCCAAAGCTACTGCTAATAGAGCGCCAAAGCTACTGCTAATAGAGCGCCAAAGCTACTGCTAATAGAGCGCCAAAGCTACTGCTAATAGAGCGCCAAAGCTACTGCTAATAGAGCGCCAAAGCTACTGCTAATAGAGCGCCAAAGCTACTGCTAATAGAGCGCCAAAGCTACTGCTAATAGAGCGCCAAAGCTACTGCTAATAGAGCGCCAAAGCTACTGCTAATAGAGCGCCAAAGCTACTGCTAATAGGCGCCAAAGCTACTGCTAATAGCGCCAAAGCTACTGCTAATAGAGCGCCAAAGCTACTGCTAATAGAGCGCCAAAGCTACTGCTAATAGAGCGCCAAAGCTACTGCTAATAGAGCGCCAAAGCTACTGCTAATAGAGCGCCAAAGCTACTGCTAATAGGCGCCAAAGCTACTGCTAATAGAGCGCCAAAGCTACTGCTAATAGAGCGCCAAAGCTACTGCTAATAGAGCGCCAAAGCTACTGCTAATAGAGCGCCAAAGCTACTGCTAATAGAGCGCCAAAGCTACTGCTAATAGAGCGCCAAAGCTACTGCTAATAGAGCGCCAAAGCTACTGCTAATAGAGCGCCAAAGCTACTGCTAATAGAGCGCCAAAGCTACTGCTAATAGAGCGCCAAAGCTACTGCTAATAGAGCGCCAAAGCTACTGCTAATAGAGCGCCAAAGCTACTGCTAATAGAGCGCCAAAGCTACTGCTAATAGAGCGCCAAAGCTACTGCTAATAGAGCGCCAAAGCTACTGCTAATAGAGCGCCAAAGCTACTGCTAATAGGCGCCAAAGCTACTGCTAATAGAGCGCCAAAGCTACTGCTAATAGAGCGCCAAAGCTACTGCTAATAGAGCGCCAAAGCTACTGCTAATAGAGCGCCAAAGCTACTGCTAATAGGCGCCAAAGCTACTGCTAATAGAGCGCCAAAGCTACTGCTAATAGAGCGCCAAAGCTACTGCTAATAGAGCGCCAAAGCTACTGCTAATAGAGCGCCAAAGCTACTGCTAATAGGCGCCAAAGCTACTGCTAATAGAGCGCCAAAGCTACTGCTAATAGAGCGCCAAAGCTACTGCTAATAGAGCGCCAAAGCTACTGCTAATAGAGCGCCAAAGCTACTGCTAATAGAGCGCCAAAGCTACTGCTAATAGAGCGCCAAAGCTACTGCTAATAGAGCGCCAAAGCTACTGCTAATAGAGCGCCAAAGCTACTGCTAATAGAGCGCCAAAGCTACTGCTAATAGGCGCCAAAGCTACTGCTAATAGGCGCCAAAGCTACTGCTAATAGAGCGCCAAAGCTACTGCTAATAGAGCGCCAAAGCTACTGCTAATAAGCGCCAAAGCTACTGCTAATAGAGCGCCAAAGCTACTGCTAATAGGCGCCAAAGCTACTGCTAATAGAGCGCCAAAGCTACTGCTAATAGAGCGCCAAAGCTACTGCTAATAGAGCGCCAAAGCTACTGCTAATAGAGCGCCAAAGCTACTGCTAATAGGCGCCAAAGCTACTGCTAATAGGCGCCAAAGCTACTGCTAATAGGCGCCAAAGCTACTGCTAATAGAGCGCCAAAGCTACTGCTAATAGAGCGCCAAAGCTACTGCTAATAGCGCCAAAGCTACTGCTAATAGAGCGCCAAAGCTACTGCTAATAGAGCGCCAAAGCTACTGCTAATAGAGCGCCAAAGCTACTGCTAATAGAGCGCCAAAGCTACTGCTAATAGAGCGCCAAAGCTACTGCTAATAGAGCGCCAAAGCTACTGCTAATAGAGCGCCAAAGCTACTGCTAATAGAGCGCCAAAGCTACTGCTAATAGAGCGCCAAAGCTACTGCTAATAGCGCCAAAGCTACTGCTAATAGGCGCCAAAGCTACTGCTAATAGGCGCCAAAGCTACTGCTAATAGCGCCAAAGCTACTGCTAATAGGCGCCAAAGCTACTGCTAATAGAGCGCCAAAGCTACTGCTAATAGAGCGCCAAAGCTACTGCTAATAGAGCGCCAAAGCTACTGCTAATAGAGCTACTGCTAATAGAGCGCCAAAGCTACTGCTAATAGAGCGCCAAAGCTACTGCTAATAGAGCGCCAAAGCTACTGCTAATAGAGCGCCAAAGCTACTGCTAATAGAGCGCCAAAGCTACTGCTAATAGAGCGCCAAAGCTACTGCTAATAGAGCGCCAAAGCTACTGCTAATAGAGCGCCAAAGCTACTGCTAATAGAGCGCCAAAGCTACTGCTAATAGAGCGCCAAAGCTACTGCTAATAGAGCGCCAAAGCTACTGCTAATAGAGCGCCAAAGCTACTGCTAATAGAGCGCCAAAGCTACTGCTAATAGAGCGCCAAAGCTACTGCTAATAGAGCGCCAAAGCTACTGCTAATAGGCGCCAAAGCTACTGCTAATAGGCGCCAAAGCTACTGCTAATAGAGCGCCAAAGCTACTGCTAATAGAGCGCCAAAGCTACTGCTAATAGAGCGCCAAAGCTACTGCTAATAGGCGCCAAAGCTACTGCTAATAGAGCGCCAAAGCTACTGCTAATAGAGCGCCAAAGCTACTGCTAATAGAGCGCCAAAGCTACTGCTAATAGAGCGCCAAAGCTACTGCTAATAGAGCGCCAAAGCTACTGCTAATAGGCGCCAAAGCTACTGCTAATAGAGCGCCAAAGCTACTGCTAATAGAGCGCCAAAGCTACTGCTAATAGAGCGCCAAAGCTACTGCTAATAGAGCGCCAAAGCTACTGCTAATAGGCGCCAAAGCTACTGCTAATAGGCGCCAAAGCTACTGCTAATAGAGCGCCAAAGCTACTGCTAATAGAGCGCCAAAGCTACTGCTAATAGGCGCCAAAGCTACTGCTAATAGGGCGCCAAAGCTACTGCTAATAGAGCGCCAAAGCTACTGCTAATAGGCGCCAAAGCTACTGCTAATAGAGCGCCAAAGCTACTGCTAATAGAGCGCCAAAGCTACTGCTAATAGAGCGCCAAAGCTACTGCTAATAGGCGCCAAAGCTACTGCTAATAGAGGCGCCAAAGCTACTGCTAATAGAGCGCCAAAGCTACTGCTAATAGAGCGCCAAAGCTACTGCTAATAGAGCGCCAAAGCTACTGCTAATAGAGCGCCAAAGCTACTGCTAATAGGGCCAAAGCTACTGCTAATAGGCGCCAAAGCTACTGCTAATAGGCGCCAAAGCTACTGCTAATAGGCGCCAAAGCTACTGCTAATAGGCGCCAAAGCTACTGCTAATAGCCAAAGCTACTGCTAATAGAGCGCCAAAGCTACTGCTAATAGACCAAAGCTACTGCTAATAGAGCGCCAAAGCTACTGCTAATAGAGCGCCAAAGCTACTGCTAATAGAGCGCCAAAGCTACTGCTAATAGAGCGCCAAAGCTACTGCTAATAGAGCGCCAAAGCTACTGCTAATAGAGCGCCAAAGCTACTGCTAATAGGCGCCAAAGCTACTGCTAATAGAGCGCCAAAGCTACTGCTAATAGAGCGCCAAAGCTACTGCTAATAGAGCGCCAAAGCTACTGCTAATAGGCGCCAAAGCTACTGCTAATAGAGCGCCAAAGCTACTGCTAATAGAGCGCCAAAGCTACTGCTAATAGCGCCAAAGCTACTGCTAATAGGCGCCAAAGCTACTGCTAATAGCGCCAAAGCTACTGCTAATAGAGCGCCAAAGCTACTGCTAATAGGCGCCAAAGCTACTGCTAATAGGCGCCAAAGCTACTGCTAATAGAGCGCCAAAGCTACTGCTAATAGGCGCCAAAGCTACTGCTAATAGAGCGCCAAAGCTACTGCTAATAGGCGCCAAAGCTACTGCTAATAGAGCGCCAAAGCTACTGCTAATAGAGCGCCAAAGCTACTGCTAATAGAGCGCCAAAGCTACTGCTAATAGAGCGCCAAAGCTACTGCTAATAGGCGCCAAAGCTACTGCTAATAGGCGCCAAAGCTACTGCTAATAGGGCCAAAGCTACTGCTAATAGGCGCCAAAGCTACTGCTAATAGACGCCAAAGCTACTGCTAATAGGCGCCAAAGCTACTGCTAATAGAGCGCCAAAGCTACTGCTAATAGGCGCCAAAGCTACTGCTAATAGAGCGCCAAAGCTACTGCTAATAGAGCGCCAAAGCTACTGCTAATAGAGCGCCAAAGCTACTGCTAATAGAGCGCCAAAGCTACTGCTAATAGGCGCCAAAGCTACTGCTAATAGAGCGCCAAAGCTACTGCTAATAGGCCAAAGCTACTGCTAATAGAGCGCCAAAGCTACTGCTAATAGGGCACCAAAGCTACTGCTAATAGAGCGCCAAAGCTACTGCTAATAGCGCCAAAGCTACTGCTAATAGAGCGCCAAAGCTACTGCTAATAGAGCGCCAAAGCTACTGCTAATAGGCGCCAAAGCTACTGCTAATAGAGCGCCAAAGCTACTGCTAATAGCGCCAAAGCTACTGCTAATAGAGCGCCAAAGCTACTGCTAATAGAGCGCCAAAGCTACTGCTAATAGAGCGCCAAAGCTACTGCTAATAGGCGCCAAAGCTACTGCTAATAGGGCCCAAAGCTACTGCTAATAGAGCGCACCAAAGCTACTGCTAATAGGGCCAAAGCTACTGCTAATAGAGCGCCAAAGCTACTGCTAATAGAGCGCCAAAGCTACTGCTAATAGAGCGCCAAAGCTACTGCTAATAGGCACCAAAGCTACTGCTAATAGGCACCAAAGCTACTGCTAATAGGCGCCAAAGCTACTGCTAATAGGGCACCAAAGCTACTGCTAATAGAGCGCCAAAGCTACTGCTAATAGGGCCAAAGCTACTGCTAATAGAGCGCCAAAGCTACTGCTAATAGAGCGCCAAAGCTACTGCTAATAGGCGCCAAAGCTACTGCTAATAGAGCGCCAAAGCTACTGCTAATAGGCACCAAAGCTACTGCTAATAGGGCCAAAGCTACTGCTAATAGGCGCCAAAGCTACTGCTAATAGCGCCAAAGCTACTGCTAATAGAGCGCCAAAGCTACTGCTAATAGAGCGCCAAAGCTACTGCTAATAGAGCGCCAAAGCTACTGCTAATAGGCACCAAAGCTACTGCTAATAGGCACCAAAGCTACTGCTAATAGAGCGCCAAAGCTACTGCTAATAGAGCGCCAAAGCTACTGCTAATAGAGCGCCAAAGCTACTGCTAATAGAGCGCCAAAGCTACTGCTAATAGAGCGCCAAAGCTACTGCTAATAGAGCGCCAAAGCTACTGCTAATAGAGCGCCAAAGCTACTGCTAATAGAGCGCCAAAGCTACTGCTAATAGAGCGCCAAAGCTACTGCTAATAGAGCGCCAAAGCTACTGCTAATAGGCACCAAAGCTACTGCTAATAGAGCGCCAAAGCTACTGCTAATAGGGCCAAAGCTACTGCTAATAGAGCGCCAAAGCTACTGCTAATAGAGCGCCAAAGCTACTGCTAATAGAGCGCCAAAGCTACTGCTAATAGAGCGCCAAAGCTACTGCTAATAGAGCACCAAAGCTACTGCTAATAGGCGCCAAAGCTACTGCTAATAGAGCGCCAAAGCTACTGCTAATAGAGCGCCAAAGCTACTGCTAATAGAGCGCCAAAGCTACTGCTAATAGAGCGCCAAAGCTACTGCTAATAGAGCGCCAAAGCTACTGCTAATAGAGCGCCAAAGCTACTGCTAATAGAGCGCCAAAGCTACTGCTAATAGAGCGCCAAAGCTACTGCTAATAGAGCGCCAAAGCTACTGCTAATAGAGCGCCAAAGCTACTGCTAATAGGCGCCAAAGCTACTGCTAATAGAGCGCCAAAGCTACTGCTAATAGGCGCCAAAGCTACTGCTAATAGAGCGCCAAAGCTACTGCTAATAGAGCGCCAAAGCTACTGCTAATAGGGCCAAAGCTACTGCTAATAGGCGCCAAAGCTACTGCTAATAGAGCGCCAAAGCTACTGCTAATAGAGCGCCAAAGCTACTGCTAATAGAGCGCCAAAGCTACTGCTAATAGAGCGCCAAAGCTACTGCTAATAGAGCGCCAAAGCTACTGCTAATAGAGCGCCAAAGCTACTGCTAATAGAGCGCCAAAGCTACTGCTAATAGAGCGCCAAAGCTACTGCTAATAGAGCGCCAAAGCTACTGCTAATAGAGCGCCAAAGCTACTGCTAATAGAGCGCCAAAGCTACTGCTAATAGGCGCCAAAGCTACTGCTAATAGGCGCCAAAGCTACTGCTAATAGAGCGCCAAAGCTACTGCTAATAGGCGCCAAAGCTACTGCTAATAGGCGCCAAAGCTACTGCTAATAGAGCGCCAAAGCTACTGCTAATAGGCGCCAAAGCTACTGCTAATAGCGCCAAAGCTACTGCTAATAGAGCGCCAAAGCTACTGCTAATAGAGCGCCAAAGCTACTGCTAATAAGGCGCCAAAGCTACTGCTAATAGAGCGCCAAAGCTACTGCTAATAGCGCCAAAGCTACTGCTAATAGAGCGCCAAAGCTACTGCTAATAGAGGCGCCAAAGCTACTGCTAATAGGCGCCAAAGCTACTGCTAATAGGCGCCAAAGCTACTGCTAATAGAGCGCCAAAGCTACTGCTAATAGAGCGCCAAAGCTACTGCTAATAGAGCGCCAAAGCTACTGCTAATAGGCGCCAAAGCTACTGCTAATAGGCGCCAAAGCTACTGCTAATAGAGCGCCAAAGCTACTGCTAATAGGCGCCAAAGCTACTGCTAATAGAGCGCCAAAGCTACTGCTAATAGAGCGCCAAAGCTACTGCTAATAGAGCGCCAAAGCTACTGCTAATAGGGCCAAAGCTACTGCTAATAGGGCGCCAAAGCTACTGCTAATAGGCGCCAAAGCTACTGCTAATAGGCGCCAAAGCTACTGCTAATAGGGCGCCAAAGCTACTGCTAATAGAGCGCCAAAGCTACTGCTAATAGAGCGCCAAAGCTACTGCTAATAGAGCGCCAAAGCTACTGCTAATAGGCGCCAAAGCTACTGCTAATAGGCGCCAAAGCTACTGCTAATAGGGCCAAAGCTACTGCTAATAGGGCCAAAGCTACTGCTAATAGAGCGCCAAAGCTACTGCTAATAGAGCGCCAAAGCTACTGCTAATAGAGCGCCAAAGCTACTGCTAATAGAGCGCCAAAGCTACTGCTAATAGAGCGCCAAAGCTACTGCTAATAGGCGCCAAAGCTACTGCTAATAGAGCGCCAAAGCTACTGCTAATAGAGCGCCAAAGCTACTGCTAATAGAGCGCCAAAGCTACTGCTAATAGAGCGCCAAAGCTACTGCTAATAGAGCGCCAAAGCTACTGCTAATAGAGCGCCAAAGCTACTGCTAATAGAGCGCCAAAGCTACTGCTAATAGGGCCAAAGCTACTGCTAATAGGCGCCAAAGCTACTGCTAATAGAGCGCCAAAGCTACTGCTAATAGGCGCCAAAGCTACTGCTAATAGAGCGCCAAAGCTACTGCTAATAGAGCGCCAAAGCTACTGCTAATAGAGCGCCAAAGCTACTGCTAATAGAGCGCCAAAGCTACTGCTAATAGGGCCAAAGCTACTGCTAATAGGCGCCAAAGCTACTGCTAATAGGCGCCAAAGCTACTGCTAATAGGGCACCAAAGCTACTGCTAATAGAGCGCCAAAGCTACTGCTAATAGAGCGCCAAAGCTACTGCTAATAGAGCGCCAAAGCTACTGCTAATAGGCGCCAAAGCTACTGCTAATAGAGCGCCAAAGCTACTGCTAATAGGCGCCAAAGCTACTGCTAATAGAGCGCCAAAGCTACTGCTAATAGGCGCCAAAGCTACTGCTAATAGAGCGCCAAAGCTACTGCTAATAGAGCGCCAAAGCTACTGCTAATAGGCGCCAAAGCTACTGCTAATAGGCGCCAAAGCTACTGCTAATAGAGCGCCAAAGCTACTGCTAATAGGCGCCAAAGCTACTGCTAATAGGCGCCAAAGCTACTGCTAATAGAGCGCCAAAGCTACTGCTAATAGAGCGCCAAAGCTACTGCTAATAAGGCGCCAAAGCTACTGCTAATAGAGCGCCAAAGCTACTGCTAATAGAGCGCCAAAGCTACTGCTAATAAGCGCCAAAGCTACTGCTAATAGAGCGCCAAAGCTACTGCTAATAGGCGCCAAAGCTACTGCTAATAGAGCGCCAAAGCTACTGCTAATAGGCGCCAAAGCTACTGCTAATAGGGCCAAAGCTACTGCTAATAGGCGCCAAAGCTACTGCTAATAGACGCCAAAGCTACTGCTAATAGAGCGCCAAAGCTACTGCTAATAGAGCGCCAAAGCTACTGCTAATAGGCGCCAAAGCTACTGCTAATAAGGCGCCAAAGCTACTGCTAATAGAGCGCCAAAGCTACTGCTAATAGGCGCCAAAGCTACTGCTAATAGAGCGCCAAAGCTACTGCTAATAGAGCGCCAAAGCTACTGCTAATAGAGCGCCAAAGCTACTGCTAATAGGGCCAAAGCTACTGCTAATAGGCGCCAAAGCTACTGCTAATAGGGCGCCAAAGCTACTGCTAATAGGGCACCAAAGCTACTGCTAATAAGGCGCCAAAGCTACTGCTAATAGGGCACCAAAGCTACTGCTAATAGGGCGCCAAAGCTACTGCTAATAGAGCGCCAAAGCTACTGCTAATAGGCGCCAAAGCTACTGCTAATAGAGCGCCAAAGCTACTGCTAATAGAGCGCCAAAGCTACTGCTAATAGGCGCCAAAGCTACTGCTAATAGAGCGCCAAAGCTACTGCTAATAGAGCGCCAAAGCTACTGCTAATAGAGCGCCAAAGCTACTGCTAATAGGGCCAAAGCTACTGCTAATAGGCACCAAAGCTACTGCTAATAGGGCACCAAAGCTACTGCTAATAGGGCACCAAAGCTACTGCTAATAGGCACCAAAGCTACTGCTAATAGAGGCCAAAGCTACTGCTAATAGAGCGCCAAAGCTACTGCTAATAGGCACCAAAGCTACTGCTAATAGAGCGCCAAAGCTACTGCTAATAGAGCGCCAAAGCTACTGCTAATAGAGCGCCAAAGCTACTGCTAATAGGGCCAAAGCTACTGCTAATAGAGCGCCAAAGCTACTGCTAATAGAGCGCCAAAGCTACTGCTAATAGGGCACCAAAGCTACTGCTAATAGAGCGCCAAAGCTACTGCTAATAGAGCGCCAAAGCTACTGCTAATAGAGCGCCAAAGCTACTGCTAATAGAGCGCCAAAGCTACTGCTAATAGAGCGCCAAAGCTACTGCTAATAGAGCGCCAAAGCTACTGCTAATAGAGCGCCAAAGCTACTGCTAATAGAGCGCCAAAGCTACTGCTAATAGGGCCAAAGCTACTGCTAATAGGGCACCAAAGCTACTGCTAATAGACGCCAAAGCTACTGCTAATAAGGCGCCAAAGCTACTGCTAATAGGGCCAAAGCTACTGCTAATAGGCGCCAAAGCTACTGCTAATAGCGCCAAAGCTACTGCTAATAGGGCACCAAAGCTACTGCTAATAGAGCGCCAAAGCTACTGCTAATAGAGCGCCAAAGCTACTGCTAATAGAGCGCCAAAGCTACTGCTAATAAGGCGCCAAAGCTACTGCTAATAGAGCGCCAAAGCTACTGCTAATAAGGCGCCAAAGCTACTGCTAATAGAGCGCCAAAGCTACTGCTAATAGAGCGCCAAAGCTACTGCTAATAGAGCGCCAAAGCTACTGCTAATAGGGCCAAAGCTACTGCTAATAGGGCCCAAAGCTACTGCTAATAGGGCCAAAGCTACTGCTAATAGGGCCAAAGCTACTGCTAATAGGGCCAAAGCTACTGCTAATAGAGCGCCAAAGCTACTGCTAATGAGCGCCAAAGCTACTGCTAATAGGGCACCAAAGCTACTGCTAATAGAGCGCCAAAGCTACTGCTAATAGGGCCAAAGCTACTGCTAATAGGGCACCAAAGCTACTGCTAATAGACGCCAAAGCTACTGCTAATAGAGCGCCAAAGCTACTGCTAATAGAGCGCCAAAGCTACTGCTAATAGGCGCCAAAGCTACTGCTAATAGAGCGCCAAAGCTACTGCTAATAGAGCGCCAAAGCTACTGCTAATAAGGCGCCAAAGCTACTGCTAATAGAGCGCCAAAGCTACTGCTAATAGAGCGCCAAAGCTACTGCTAATAGAGCGCCAAAGCTACTGCTAATAGGGGACCAAAGCTACTGCTAATAGGCACCAAAGCTACTGCTAATAGGCCAAAGCTACTGCTAATAGGGCACCAAAGCTACTGCTAATAGGCACCAAAGCTACTGCTAATAGGGCACCAAAGCTACTGCTAATAGGCGCCAAAGCTACTGCTAATAGAGCGCCAAAGCTACTGCTAATAGGGCCAAAGCTACTGCTAATAGAGCGCCAAAGCTACTGCTAATAGAGCGCCAAAGCTACTGCTAATAGAGCGCCAAAGCTACTGCTAATAGAGCGCCAAAGCTACTGCTAATAGAGCGCCAAAGCTACTGCTAATAGGCGCCAAAGCTACTGCTAATAGGCACCAAAGCTACTGCTAATAGGGCACCAAAGCTACTGCTAATAGGGCACCAAAGCTACTGCTAATAGGGCACCAAAGCTACTGCTAATAGGGCCAAAGCTACTGCTAATAGGGCCAAAGCTACTGCTAATAGAGCGCCAAAGCTACTGCTAATAGAGCGCCAAAGCTACTGCTAATAGGCGCCAAAGCTACTGCTAATAGAGCACCAAAGCTACTGCTAATAGGGACCAAAGCTACTGCTAATAGAGCGCCAAAGCTACTGCTAATAGAGCGCCAAAGCTACTGCTAATAGAGCGCCAAAGCTACTGCTAATAAGGCGCCAAAGCTACTGCTAATAGAGCGTTAAAGCTACTGCTAATAGGCGCCAAAGCTACTGCTTTGATATTATGAATATTTGCATTGTTCAGACCGGATAC
>NIVC01005007.1:0-28686 GCA_002269645.1 Macrostomum lignano | reverse complement strand
TAATAGAATTCATGTCATGTAAACAATCATTGAAGCGTCATCTAAAAAGTCATAGAAGCGTCATGTAAAAAATCATAGAAGCGTCATGTAAAAATCATAGAAGCGTCATGTAAAAATCATAGAAGCGTCATGTAAACAATCATGAAGCGTCATTTAAAAAATCATAGAAGCGTCATGTAAACATCATAGAAGCGTCATGTAAAAATCATAGAAGCGTCATGTAAAAAATCATAGAAGCGTCATATAAACATCATAGAAGCGTCATGTAAACAATTATAGAAGCGTCATGTAAAAATCATAGAAGCGTCATGTAAACAATCATAGATGCGTCATGTAAACAATCATAGAAGCGTCGTGTAAACAATCATAAAAAGCGTTATGTAAAAATCATAGAAGCGTCATGTAAACAATCATGGAAGCGTCATTTAAAAAAATCATAGAAGCGTCATGTAAACAATCATAGAAGCGTCATGTAAAAATCATAGAAGCGTCATGTAAACAATCATAGAAGCGTCATGTAAACAATCATAGAAGCGTCATGTAAAAATCATAGAAGTGTCATGTAAAAAATCATAGAAGCGTCATGTAAAAATCATAGAAGCGTCATGTAAAAAATCATAGAAGCGTCATGTAAAAATCATAGAAGCGTCATGTAAAAATCATAAAAGCGTCATATAAACGATCATAGAAGCGTCATGTAAACAATCATAGAAGCGTCATGTAAAAATCATAGAAGCGTCATGTAAAAAATCATAGAAGCGTCATATAAACAATCATAGAAGCGTCATGTAAACAATCATAGAAGCGTCATGTAAACAATCATAGAAGCGTCATGTAAAAATCATAGAAGCGTCATGTAAAAATCATAGAAGCGTCATGTAAAAAATCATAGAAGCGTCATGTAAAAATCATAGAAGCGTCATGTAAAAAATCATAAAAGCGTCATATAAACAATCATAAAAGCGTCATATAAACGATCATAGAAGCGTCATGTAAACAATCATAGAAGCGTCATGTAAAAATCATAGAAGCGTCATGTAAAAATCATAGAAGCGTCATGTAAAAATCATAGAAGCGTCATGTAAACAATCATAGAAGCGTCATGTAAAAATCATAGAAGCGTCATGTAAACAATCATAGAAGCGTCATGTAAAAATCATAGAAGCGTCATGTAAACAATCATAGAAGCGTCATCTAAAAAGTCATAGAAGCGTCATGTAAAAAATCATAAAAGCGTCATATAAACAATCATAGAAGCGTCATATAAACGATCATAGAAGCGTCATGTAAACAATCATAGAAGCGTCATGTAAAAATCATAGAAGCGTCATGTAAAAATCATAGAAGCGTCATGTAAACAATCATGGAAGCGTCATGTAAAAAATCATAGAAGCGTCATGTAAACATCATAGAAGCGTCATGTAAAAATCATAGAAGCGTCATGTAAAAAATCATAGAAGCGTCATATAAACATCATAGAAGCGTCATGTAAACAATTATAGAAGCGTCATGTAAAAATCAAAGAAGCGTCATGTAAACAATCATAGAAGCGTCATGTAAACAATCATAGAAGCGTCATGTAAACAATCATAGAAGCGTCGTGTAAACAATTATAAAAAACGTTATGTAAAAAATCATAGAAGCGTTATGTAAACAATCATAGAAGCGTAATGTAAAAAATTGAAGAAGCGTCATGTAAAAAGCATAGAAACGTCATATAAACATCATAGAAGCGTCATGTAAAAATCATAGAAGCGTCATGTAAACAATCATAGAAGCGTCATGTAAAAATCATAGAAGCGTCATTTAAAAAATCATAGAAGCGTCATATAAACATCATAGAAGCGTCATGTAAACAATCATAGAAGCGTCATGTAAAAATCAAAGAAGCGTCATGTAAAAAATCATAGAAGCGTCATGTAAACAATCATAGATGCGTCATGTAAACAATCATAGAAGCGTCGTGTAAACAATCATAAAAAAGCGTTATGTAAAAAATCATAGAAGCGTCATGTAAAAATCATAGAAGCGTCATGTAAACAATCATAGAAGCGTCATGTAAAAATCAAAGAAGCGTCATGTAAACAATCATAGAAGCGTCATCTAAAAAGTCATAGAAGCGTCATGTAAAAAATCATAAAAGCGTCATATAAACAATCATAGAAGCGTCATATAAACGATCATAGAAGCGTCATGTAAACAATCATAGAAGCGTCATGTAAAAATCATAGAAGCGTCATGTAAAAATCATAGAAGCGTCATGTAAACAATCATGGAAGCGTCATTTAAAAAAATCATAGAAGCGTCATGTAAACATCATAGAAGCGTCATGTAAAAATCATAGAAGCGTCATGTAAAAAATCATAGAAGCGTCATATAAACATCATAGAAGCGTCATGTAAACAATTATAGAAGCGTCATGTAAAAATCAAAGAAGCGTCATGTAAACAATCATAGAAGCGTCATGTAAACAATCATAGAAGCGTCATGTAAACAATCATAGAAGCGTCGTGTAAACAATCATAAAAAAGCGTTATGTAAAAAATCATAGAAGCGTTATGTAAACAATCATAGAAGCGTAATGTAAAAAATCGAAGAAGCGTCATGTAAAAAGCATAGAAACGTCATATAAACATCATAGAAGCGTCATGTAAAAATCATAGAAGCGTCATGTAAACAATCATAGAAGCGTCATGTAAAAATCATAGAAGCGTCATTTAAAAAATCATAGAAGCGTCATATAAACATCATAGAAGCGTCATGTAAACAATCATAGAAGCGTCATGTAAAAATCAAAGAAGCGTCATGTAAAAAATCATAGAAGCGTCATGTAAACAATCATAGAAGCGTCGTGTAAACAATCATAAAAAAGCGTCATATAAAAAGCATAGAAACGTCATATAAACAATCATAGAAGCGTCATATAAAAAATCATAGAAGCGTCATGTAAAAATCATAGTAGCGTCATGTAAAAAAATCATAGAAGCGTCATGTAAAAATCATAGAAGCGTCATATAAACAATCATAGAAGCGTCATCTAAAAAGCATAGAAGCGTCATGTAAACAATCATAGAAGCGTCATGGAAAAAGCATAGAAGCGTCATGTAGACAATCATAGAAGCGTCATGTAAAAAATCATAGAAGCGTCATGTAAAAATCATAGTAGCGTCATGTAAAAAATCATAGAAGCGTCATGTAAAAATCATAGAAGCGTCATATAAACAATCATAGAAGCGTCATCTAAAAAGCATAGAAGCGTCATGTAAACAATCATAGAAGCGTCATGGAAAAAGCATAGAAGCGTCATGTAGACAATCATAGAAGCGTCATGTAAAAAGCATAGAAGCGTCATATAAACAATCATAGAAGCATCATGTAAAAAGCATAGAAGCGTCATATAAACAATCATAGAAGCGTCATCTAAAAAGCATAGAAGCGTCATGTAAACAATCATAGAAGCGTCATGGAAAAAGCATAGAAGCGTCATGTAGACAATCATAGAAGCGTCATGTAGACAATCATAGAAGCGTCATGTAAAAAATCATAGAAGCGTCATGTAAAAACCATAGAAGCGTCATATAAACAATCATAGAAGCGTCATCTAAAAAGCATAGAAGCGTCATGTAAAAAATCATAGAAGCGTCATGGAAAAAGCATAGAAGCGTCATGTAGACAATCATAGAAGCGTCATGTAAAAAGCATAGAAGCGTCATATAAACAATCATAGAAGCATCATGTAAAAATCATAGAAGCGTCATGAAAAATCATAGAAGCCTCATTTAAAGACTAATGAAAGTGTCATTTAAAAAATTAAGAAGCATCATGGTAGAATAAAGGAAGCGTCATGTCAGACATGAAGGTGTCATGTAAAAATTAAATGCAGCTATAATGCTGTGCTGGGGAGAATTACTGAGACGTCAAGGCTCACAGAGAATAACTGAGATTACAGGGGGGGTTTCTGAGATGTCAAAGCAAAAGTTAGAAGCTACTTCAAAGTTCATGTACTTTACTCATTTTTTTATTACATTCTTTGTTGGCTCGCCACGGGGGGAGGCGCTGATAGAAGAAGAGTCATGTAAAAAATAAAAGTAGCACTAAGTATACATAAAAGAAAAGTCATGTCGAAGTTAAAAGATTCATTTGGGAATTGCTACGATGTCAAAGCTTGGTGGAAATCGTTATAGTGCTGTGATTCTTAAAGAAGGAATCACTAAAATTCCAAGGCTTAGGGGAGAAGAATTGCTGAGATTTCAAGGCTTTAGGTTGGGTTAAAGTTAGGTTTAGGTCAAGTGTGGGTTGAGGGTTATATTTTATCGGGTTTCAAGGTTAACAAGGGATTTTTTAGATTTCAAGATTTATGGGGGCATCGCTGACATGTCAAGGCTCACGGGGGTATAAATGAGATTTCAAGGCTTAAGTCAGAAGCTACATGTAGTTTATTGAAAACTTTTTATTACATTATTTGTTGACTCCTCAGGGCTCGCTGATAGAAAAGCGTAATGTAAAAATAAAAGAAGCTTCATGTCGAAGTTAAGAGATTCATTTGGGAGTCCCTACGATGTCGAGGCTTGCAGGGAATCGCTATAATGCTGTAGTAGTGCTATAATGACTCAGAAAACTGAAATTTCAATGCTTTAGGGTTAGGTTAGGGTTAGGGTTAGGGTTAGGGTTAGGGTTAGGGTTGGGCTAGGGTTAGGGTTAGGGTTAGAAGGTTGACAGATTTTTTTAGATTTCAAGGCTTTTTGGGGGCATCGCTGAGATGTCAAGGGGGGAAGTTGATTTGTTAAAGCTTGTGGGGGGGGAATTACTGACATTTCAAGGCTTACAAGGGACAATTCTGAGGTATGTTGCTAAGAGATGCTACATGTAGTTTATTACAAAACTTGTACTGCATTTTTGGCTCCCTAACGCTAAGATACTAAGCTAAAAAATACTACTAGCACTTCACAAACTTATGCAGATGTCAGGCTGTAGGGTTAGTGTTAGGGTTGGTATTAGGGTTTAGGTTTAAGGTTAGGTTCAGGGTTATTATGTTAAGATTTGGGTTAGGGTTAGGGTTAAGGAGCTTATAACTTAGCTCATGTACCTTATTAAGAATGTTTATCATGGAAGCATCATGCAAAAATAATGGAAGCGTCATGCAAAAACAATGGAAGCGTCATGCCAAAAATCATAGAAGCATCGATCATGCAAAAACTCATAGACAGAATATTGAATTTAGGGTTTTGGTTAGGGCTAGAAGTTTGACAGTAGATTTTTTAAGATTTCAAGGCTACATGTAGCTTATTAAAAAAACGTGTATTGCATTTCTTTGGCTCCCCAACGGGGGGCGTAGATTGCTAGTACGGACTAATTTTTGTTGCGCACTTTCTCAAACAAGAACTAAGTCACCAGCCCTCCGGAGCGTCGAGATATTCGACGATTCTACTATAAGGTCAGATTTTTCCCATAAGCGCTAGTGTATTCAATACAACCATGTGCGTCAATCAGCACTGCGCCTCGGTGTGGCCTTAATTGCTAAGCCTGCATGCTTTCATCAGCACGTCGACCAAATGTGTCTGCATCACAGCTCTGAGTTCGTTGGTCACTGGTCTTCACCCAAGCCGAGCATGTGGATTGTGGATCTACAACAGATGGCATTGGGTTGACTACGGAGTCATGATTCATGAACAGTGAACACCCTTATTGCGAATTTCTTAAGTTTCTCTGATTAAGCCTTGACAATAGGCAAGCCTTAACTTCTAAATATCCTCTCGAGCATTCAGTCGTCATTCGTCAACCAGTCGCCGACGGCTCTACCACTTACGCACATAAGTTAACAATAATATGTATGTTAATAAATTTACAACGCATTTTTACTTTATGATTTTGCGGCAGAAGGCAGAAAAAATAAAAGCAGTAGATTTTAGGGGCTCTAGAACGGCACTGAAACTAAAACCTCGGCGGGAAAAAACTGGGCGGGAGAATCTCGGCAGGAAAACTTCGCTGCGGCGGGCAAACCGGCAAATATCAGCGGGGAACTCTCGTGCTTCCAGTTTTACCTATGCCGTTGGATATTAGACTGTATAGTAATTTAGTAAAGCATAGCATAAGCTTGACGTTTCCTCTTCGACTTCCAGACTAGAAGCGTATAACAGAATAAGGCCAGCAGTGGATACCAATACCAAAGCAGCATCTAACAGCGCGACAAGAGACAATAGAAAGACCCATAGAAATAGAATCAGACACGAAGAGAGATCAGGAAACGGACCGGAGCCGGAGGCTGTTGATGTCTAATGATGTGTTATTGTCTTATTGATGAATGGGGATGAGATGAGACAGTAAAAGCAAGAATGAAATGGGGAAAAAGGATTCCTCCCCAGTCCCGACGCCCAGCTCCCAAGTCCCAACGTCCCAGCCCAAGCCAACCTATCAATATCACCCAGACCCAGCATGCATTGCATTTTGCATCTGCATGCAATACCGCATAGCCGGCATAGAAGCAAATAATTAAGAAATAAAGCAAAGCAGACGAAATAAACGAGATAGATAGAATCGAACCAGGCGACATCACTGTCACTGCACAGCACGAAGGGAATAGTATTAGGAATAGGATTGAGGAGTCGATGTCCGAGGACCGTGCGGTGCAGTGCAGAGGAAGAGCTTCTTTCCGTTCCGTTCTTTTCCCTTCGTCTTTCGTGAGAAAAATGTGAGAGTGAGGACACTGAGGAGTCGTGAGGACTGAGGACTGAGGAGTCGGGGAAGAGGAGCATAGGAGGGAGAGCTCGAGGCTGGATTGGTTAGAGTTAGAGCTTAGAGGCAGAGCACACTAGAAAGTAAATAGCTATCCTTAAATGCAATGCATGGATGAGATGAGACTGCTTGATAGTTAGGCCTATCTAAATCTATAGCAATGCATTTACTGCACTTGCACACACTAACACAGGTTCTGAGAAAGAAAAGGGCCAGCCACGGCCCACGGTCCAACAACCACACAAAGATAGGATGGCCCCAAGCCCCAAACCTTTCAACCAACCACATGCAAAACCTCCCCACCTTAAACGGGGCCCCCAAATGCTATGAGGTCTTTCTACGATGGGCCTTTCTCCCCCCCCCCCCGGGAGGGTGGGCTAAGTCTCAATGTGCGCACGGCTCCCCAACCCCCCACGCTATCCTTCTCGATCGATAATTTTGTTCAAGACAACGACCCATGCCCCATACTCCATCCCCCAGACCCAGGCCCGGCCGCGTTTTTCTATATTCACCCCTCCCTCCTATCCTCCTTTAACTCTCACGCCAGGGTTGACCTCCCCACCCTCCCTCCCCATTTTCAAAGCTAAATAAAGAGAGGAACCTTAGCAGACGAGGGCCTCCAACTTTTTCGTTGTGGGACTGCCCTTCTTATCTTATGTCCTTCGCGTCCTCATTTATTTGACTGAAGCTCTTCCAAGACCCGAGATTCAAAATCGGGTAAGTTTTGAAACTGAATCATGCCTTCATGGCTCTTCTTAAGTTCCAATTGTCCTCTCCCTGGCCTGGCTTGTCTCTTGTCGCGCTGTTAGATGCTGCTTTGGTATCTACTGCTGGCCTTATTCTGTTATACGCTTCTAGTCTGGAAGTCGAAGAGGAAACGTCAAGCTTATGCTATGCTTTACTATACAGTCTTTCAAGCTTAGCTCTTGGGACTTGAACACTGCTAGCTTTCTAGCACGGTTACTCTTCGAATTCCTGACTTGCACAGCAGATAAATAAGGCACGCGGTGAATGCCAGTGTGGCCTCTGTGCTCAACAAAGTATCTGTCTGTACCCACCCATAATAGACCAAACAAGATGTCGCCTGCTAGTTACTTAACTTGCGCTTTTTTTGTGAATTCACTGGTTGTTTATCTGAATTTACATACCGACGCTCGACCTCAAAGCGGCGTTGGCCCGATAATTTGGTGTCTGTCTGCCCTGTCAGTGTCGCTACGTTGAAAACTTTGATTGTGACAGTGACAGCCCCTAGAACTAGATTAAAACTCTGGTCTGGCTACGCCACTGACCGAAGTGATAATGTCTCGTTTTTTTTCTTTCTGTAATCTGTAATTTTTTATATCGGACAATTGTTGAAATAAATGCTACTTCTGCGTGCTGCAGTTTATCTGCGGCTGCAATGCCAATGCCAATGGCTTGGCGATTGACAATGCTACAATAAAGTAGCCTATCGCAAGTAAAAATGCTAAATGACAGACCGACACGGGCACTATTAGTAGTAGTGCAGTTGAGTTTCGTTTACGAGCATTTAATGGAAGTCATGGTTTTTTTTATAAAATCACGCACTGACTCGACGATTAATAATTGCACTAATCAATAATCACAACATTGGTCTGGAACTGTCGTTGACTGCATCTTTAGATTTAGAGGCTATCGAATCAGATCTTTTTTGACTTAAAAGATCAAATGCTCGTCACATAAAATACACACTTGTGACCTTATTCGCTTCAAAACGTAGAATCGATAAATTATGTTATCAATGTTTGATAAATCTAATTAGACTTGCATTCCATTGAATCATTTGTTGAATTAAATTATTTACCTGTGTGGTTATTAAATTTATTCTATTAGTAATTAGATAATAATTATATTCAACGGCAGCACGCTTCGTTTATTTACTTTAGTTTAAAAGCCGAAAACCACGGTCAAAATGAAGGCGATAAAGTTGATAGCGAAAATACGAGTATAGTGCTGATAATTAATTTGATATTTATTGCGTATACATAGTATAGTATAGTCTATTATTTGCCCAAATCCATTAAAAACTTTTACTGAGATAATAACGGCCTCCACCCGAATCTAGAGGCCCACGATTCACGAATTCTGTTTTTAAGTGCCCATTGCTCCCCATTCCACCCAGTAACTTTTTTCACCGCATCTCGCCCCAGCCGGTTGCCGAGAATTGACTCACCGATCCCTTCGTGATTCCCCTAGAATTTCCCTCCATAGACTTCCCTCTCCCTAGAACATACATGCCCAACACCCTGGGCCAAGAGGTCTTGACTTAGCTAGCTGCAGGGGGTTCCGTGCGTCCGGAAACAGCGAGGAGGCGTTGCCACCCATTTCGCTAAGCCCTGGCAACCACGGGCAGCTAGTGCTGCGGTGTCGCGCAGGGAGTTCTGGTGGTGCCGGTGTCCGCAGCGCGGTGTCCCCCCCCCCGGAGAGTCCAGGAGGTGGACTGTCGCTCGCCCGGTAAGCCCTTAGGTAGCGGACGAGCTGGCAGAGATTCTCGGGCCTGAAAACGTCGGAAAGGTCCGGGTTTGGGCCGAGGTAGGTGAGCCTGTCCTGAGCAAAGGCGGGGCATTCACAGATGAAATGCTCCGCATTCTCGACACCGGAGAGGCAGAATGGGCATTCCCACTGCGGATTTTTCCCTGGAGGTAGCGATGCCTGGCAAAACAGCCATGAGCCGAGAGGGCCATGGTCACCGCCCTGATGTCCATGCGGTTGAGTCCAAGCAGGGTCTTGCGCAGGGCGGAGGAAGGACAGGGGACAGCCTGGGCCAAGAGGTCTGGCCAAGGTAAGTCGCGAAAACGCTGACCCGAAAAAATACACACGGAGTACTAATTAGATGACGAGGCATTTAACCTTTATAATACAGTTATAGTTACTCTTGCCGCTTACTCAAAATTACGTTACCAGCTCATTTTTGCTTTCTTTCATAGGTAAGTCGCATTTTTTGATCAAAAAGTAAGTCGCACGTACGGCCAGGTGAAATTTCGAAGGTGGGCATGCATGTCCCTATAATTCCCCGTTTAGTTGCCCCTTGGCTAGCTTGGATTGCTCCTAGAGTTCTAGGATCCCCCCTAGGAATTTCCCCTAGGATTAACCCAAATTCATGTATATGTAGAATATGGAATGCATATGTGGGAATCGGACCGCATTGAATTCTCTCCGATTGTCAATTTATTTATGCCTCGTGACACTCCGAGCTGTAGCTGCAAGTTTAGAAAAAATCCGAATTTTACCTCTGTCTTAATGCCAATGAGATGAGCCTAATACACCCCAAGTGTATGTGCCTATGTCTATGTGAGAGGCTGCTTCAGATCAGCTTCAAGATTATAGGTTGCTTGATCCTAAAATCTTCATTAATTGGAGCGGAAAGGCCGTCGTGCGTTGCCCAATTAAATAAGAAATTTACTGTTTTGTTGTACAGTAAATCCTTCCTTTGAGTTATTTTACGAGTACATAGTAATCTCACATTTATTTGGTACGCATTCTTATACTACTAGTAGTAGGCAATGCTAGGTTAATAATTCTTTAGGCGAGTAGAATGGCTATTAAATCTGAAAACAATCCATATACTAAAAATGAAAATCTTGCTTGCTTGTACGCAATCGATTATCTCCCAAAAGGCTTGACCGATTTTCTTCGAACTTGCCAGCTCAATCCCTGGCAAGCTTTCCTTATTTCTTTTCCCTTTTTTTCTTTTCCTTATACTTTTTCTAAGAAACCTAGAAATCATAGAAACCTAAGAAACTAAGAAACTAATAAACCGGTCGAAACAACAAGCCCTAATCGCAAAAGTGCTGTTTAGAATATAGGCAAATAAGCCAAATTGGTTCGACCGGAATTTCATGCAAAGCTATCTACAATTTAATCAGTATATATTACTGATTTAGCAACAAAGCAGTAGTATGTAAACTCTTTTTTTCCGAGTGAAAGGTGGAACCCTGGAATGCGCAAGAATTCGAAGCTGGAATTTAGGGCCGGTGCGAATGATGCAAAAATCTGCTGCCCTGTAAATGTTAGCCATCCAGAATGACTTATTGGTCGCGAATTCATGCAGAGTACGGCAGCTCGGGGTTGAAGCTATTAAGGAATGCAGCGATTTTTTTTCGGGGAGATCGAACTGGGGTTGGTTGAACCCAGCCTCCAACCGCAGTCCGTCTCTATTTGCGACTGCTTGCCTCCCTGCCCACTCCAAGCCCCCCTCTCTTCAATCAACGCCAACACCTCCTGGGTCCCGATCGTCTATAAAAACTCGACCAGTTGGCGGCCGCGGCGAGGACCCACTGCTCTCACGCTTGTTCCACTGGTGCGGCGGTTCGTTTTGTTTGTCCGACCAAACCTGTCTCGAATTCGAACGGTAAGTTAACTATTTCTGAGCCTCAGATTCTGTCATTATAAATGAGCTGTTAGGAACGTTGCTTTAACCAAATTGGAAACAAACCCCAATTCGACAGCAAAAAGTCATGTCTCTGAGTTCCCGTTGCCTGTGCTTGGCCGCCGCCATCTGCCTGTGCGGCTGCCTGCTCTGCGCTGACTCTGCGCCAGCGCCAACAACATTCGCCACTCCGGAGCCTCTAGTGAGCAGCAGCACGGAGGAGGACGCCGTGTCATTTCTGCACAAGGAATTTTACTCGAATGCGGGGACAACTAAGGATGGCCGAGTGATTAGCGACATCATCAGGGAAGAACTACGTCGGATTAACCTGAAGTACGAAGGACTCTCCAACATGACCGTCAGTACGTGGCGGAAGTTTCTGCGCGATGCTTATATGGGCGTCTATTTAAAGCAGCAATCAATGTCGGACAGGGTCACTAATCTACTGTACGAAAACCTGGGCATCAGCAAGGGTGACGTACTGCTAGATGTCAGCGAGAAAGAGGACCTCCTCACGCGCATACCGGATGCCATTTTAACGCGCGTGTACAAGTGGAACGCGAGGCCAATGACGCGCAAGTTTGAGGAGTCCATCTTTATCGGAACGCCAAGTAAGTTTTTAGTTGCTACCCTATTAAAGTTGCCTTTGGGCCATGAAAGAAACCAACTGTTAAGGTTATACAGTGTGGCAAGGACGGGCGGTTGACTTTGTCAAAACGACAGTTTAGGAATAAAAGAGACATATGGGCACTCCTTGCAGAGGTGGTCATTAGTGTCTAGTGCTCGAAGAATTTCGAATCGACACGTAATTGGAACTAATTAGGACATTCCCGTCTCGACAGGTGGACCAACTGAGTGGACCAGCCCCGAATACGAAACTACTTAAACAAGAGGCTTTGTCTCTTAACTACTATCAAAGATCTCAATCTGTTCCATGGTTTTCATTTACGAGCCAGCTTTCCTCCTAGCAGGTACATGTAGGCAGGAGCTAGAAGGGCAATTATCAACTGAGAAACTTGAATCTTTCTCGCATTATTCTCAGTAGCTGATGAGATATCGCTAAAATCCCACAGAGACGATTCAAGATCTGGCAGGCAGGGAGCACCATGGTTGGAGCTTCATAATTGACAGGTCCATCAGCGAGCAGCGCATTACTAAGCTGAGCATGAGCGTCCATCTGACGCCGAAGTCGCGTCCCCTAGTGAAAGCCATGCGAATTTCAGTCTACCAGCTCAGCAATGCGTCCGATACTTTGTTGAGTCCCGGGGCTACGAGAACCAAGAATGTGATTCTGTCAGCAGCAGCCATGGACGAGATCTCAGTGGACTTCAGCGCAGATGTTAAGCCGATTATCACGAAATTTTTTTCGCCACAGAGCGGTGACCAGATCGAACTGTTTTTCTTGATCGAATGTCCTCAATGCAAAACTAAAAGTGACTTGAACGTGGCCTACCTGGTGATGGATTGCAAAGTCCGCATTAGAGAGACAACTGGACCAGAGGACCAGCAGAATGACCGGCAGAAGCGCGAAGCAAGCAGAGAGCCCTGGCCATTTGAAGTAGCCGCCGCCTCATTGTTCAACAACGTAACGTCCAGCAAGGACATCACTAAGACGCAAAAGTGCATCCTTGAGAAGATGCGCATGCGACATGGTCAGGTGTCCTGCTGTATGATGGACTTCACGTACGACCTAATCCACCAGAGTGCTGTGCTGGCGCCGCGTCAGCTTCAAATCAACTACTGCACTGGAGAATGTGAGTAACCTCCTAGTTGAATTCGGATTTCATGCCAGTTTTGCTGGGCAACCATTGAGTGATTATTTGGCTGCATTTTTGCTAAACCAATTCCCCCCTTTGACAGGCCACGGCCAGTCCGAAGTGAACAACGCTCACAGCTCGCTGCTGCAGATCTTTAGCCACAGTCAGACAAGCCAGCTGAGCCATGCAACCCGAGAGGAGATCAGCCTCTGCTGCGTGGCCAACACCTATCGGGACTTCCAGGTACTGACAGTGGTTCGCAAACCCGGTGGCGGCAGCAACGTGCAGCTCAAGACTATCAAGGACTTGTCCGCTGAGACTTGCACCTGCGCTTGAAGCGACAGACGCCGAAGGGTCTTAAACGGGAACCGGAGTGATCAGACAGCACGGGACTGAGGGCTTAACGAGTCGAAGTGTAACTTCTGTAAACTGACAATTAATGATATGCTGTTGGGAATGCAAAAGTTGGACAGAAAATGGGCTCGAATATTCTCAATGCTCGCAACTGCTTAGCAATCGGCAACACCACTCGTCCGCGCTTTCCGTCGGTTCGTCATTGTCATTTATTCGATTGAGTTTCTTCTCGCACTCAACTCTTAATTTATCGATTGCCCGCGTCTCTTTCGCTATTACAATTTGTTATACCATGTTTACTATTAAATTTGTTAAACTGATTGGCAATCGCGCGTACCGGTTTACTATTATATTTTAGAGAAACAGCCCCACCAATTGAAGCGAAAGACATCCCGATTTGCCTTTCTACGAGCATTCTGCACCATTCGGGCGAAGTGCGCCTCTTATCGGAGCTCACTCTGACGTCGCACCCGCATCTTTCCCTAGTAACAAGGCTTCTTCATTTTTGCATCGTATATTTTTTATACCACTCATTGCTACTCACCTCTCTCTGCATTAACGTGGCGCGCTCTGGGCTTTCAAACTGATCAAGCCAATTTTGTAGCCACTTTTAGCCGAACCAACTCGAAAGTTATGAATTTATCGGCAAAATAATAAATTTAGATGAAAGATTGGAATGAAAAATTATTAAAAGAATTGAAAAGGCTAATACTGGCTCGCAATGAAACAAGGAAAACATGCTTTTCTGCTTTAATAACAATATATGGTTCATGAGTTGACCATTTTTCCTTCCATCTATATTATCGGAATGCTTTCAAATAGTCACAACAGATGTTTTTCTAGTAATAATTATTAACTATTAATTTTTATACATTAGCGTGTGTTTTTAGCTAAACTGCAGTTGCTCTGTCTCCTGCCTGACAGCCCAACTGCACAGATTCACATGCTTTCAGTTATAATTTAATCCGCCCCCGTCACGCTCACCTGTCTGATTCGTCATCAGCCATGAGTTCTTAACAATATCTGCTAGCCTCATTAAATATCTATCATTTATCTGTCGACAATTATAAACCGATGAAGCACTGCACTGCACTGCAACTATTTCTGGTCACTTTGAAGGCGCCTCGAGTGACTCTAATAATGTTTTCACCGGAGAAATTCCATATCCTGTTCATTTTTTCATCAATTTTATTTGATTTGGTCAATAGCAGCAGTTGGTTGAGCAATATTTAACTGATATTTTGCTCTGGTTATGCAAGAAGTGCTTAGTCTATATGTTTTCTAAGCTTTGAAGCTTATTTTTAGCGTAAAACTGAGGCAACCTGTGTTTGTTTCTAAGGAGTTGTTTTGCTTCGGGTTAGGGTCGTTTTATCCCCATCAAGTCCCGCTGATGAACAAAATAAATGAGCTCCAACTGAGTGGAAGTTAAACAGGATCAGATAAATGTTTGACTTGTTTAATTACCTTTCCTGATGAGAGCCATTCTGAAAAAGAACTCCATCTCACCCAGCATCCTCCATGTCACCCAGCATCCTCCATCTCACCCAGCATCCTCCATGTCATCCAGCATCCTCCATCTCACCCAGCATCCTCCATGTCATCCAGCATCCTCCATCTCACCCAGCATCCTCCATCTCACCCAGCATCCTCCATGTCATCCAGCATCCTCCATCTCACCCAGCATCCTCCATCTCACCCAGCATCCTCCATGTCATCCAGCATCCTCCATCTCACCCAGCATCCTCCATGTCATCCAGCATCCTCCATCTCACCCAGCATCTTCCGTCCCAAACAGCATCTTCCATCTCACCCAGCATCCACTATCTTACCCTGCCTCATTAATCTCACCCAGCATCCTAAAACTCACCCAGCATCCTAAAACTCACCCAGCATCCTAAAACTCCCCCAGCATCCTAGAACTCACCCAGCATCCTAAAACTCACCCAGCAACCTTAATCTCCCCCAACAACTTTAATCTCCCCAAAGTCTCTAATCTCGATCGTGGAAAATGTATTGCATCCTGCATTAGCCCTCCTACTTTCGTATCGATAGCAATCGTTAATCATCAGGCCGCACAGACTACAATTCGCCCTTCAAATCTCTATTAAAGATGATATTTTGCATGGCCACCCTGTGTTTTTTCGGATCTATCTAGATGTAGATTGGGGCCAGCGCTGTAAACAAAATGGAATTCATCTCGACGCAGTGATAAGCTGCTATAGAATCGCAAAGTTTTGGGATTGATTGCCTTGCCGTGTCTAAATGCCACGGCGTAGAGTGATGGAGGGGCGATGTTGAACAAAGTTTTGAAAATTAACTTTCTAAAGAACGGAAGGACACTGGCTGCAGATGTCCTCTAAAATATGCCACTGATACAGTGCTGCAAAATTATATTAGTGCTTATAATT
This sequence comes from Macrostomum lignano, assembly GCA_002269645.1. Taxonomy (NCBI): domain Eukaryota; kingdom Metazoa; phylum Platyhelminthes; family Macrostomidae; genus Macrostomum; species Macrostomum lignano. Next base: position 13,048 of record NIVC01005007.1, on the reverse strand, counting down.
GTTACATTGCTTTAACAGAGAGAGAAAGAGAGAGAGAGAGAGAGAGAGAGAGAGAGAGAGAGACAGAGAGAGAGAGAGAGAGAGAGAGAGAGTAGCCGTGGAAGGCAAGGGGAAGAATGCTAACGAAAGGATTGGGAATATTAAGTGAGAAGAAAGAGTGTCGGATAGGGGTTGGTTATATGGGACAGGGGTACAGAGGTGAAATGAAAGAGGAGTTGAGAAGATAAAGGAGAATCTTCTCCCACATGAAGGGGAAGAAAGAGAGATGAAGGGGAAGGAGGGGAGATGAAGGGAGAGCAGGGAGATGAATGGAGAGCAGGGGAGATGAAGGGAGAGCAGGGAGATGAATGGAGAGCAGGGGAGATAAAGGGAGAGCAGGGAGATGAAGGGGGAGCAGGGAGATGAAGGGGGAGCAGGGAGATGAAGGGAGAGCAGGGAGATGAAGGGAGAGCAGGGAGATGAAGGGGGAGCAGGGGAGATGAAGGGGGAGCAGGGGAGATGAAGGGGGGCAGGGAGATGAAGGGGGAGCAGGGGAGATGAAGGGGGAGCAGGGAGATGAAGGGAGTAAGGAGATGAAGGGAGAGCAGGGAGATAAAGGGGGAGCAGAGAGATGAAGGGAGAGCAGGGAGATAAAGGGGGAGCAGAGAGATGAAGGGGGTAACAGCGGAGAAAAAGGAGCAAAAAACACGAGAGAGAAAAGCGAGATGAAGGGAGATCAAAGGATGGAAGGTGGAGTACGTGAGCTTATGCAATGGGAAAGATGGAGCTGCAATCCAAAAGAATGAAGAAGCCGAGAAGAGAAATGTATGAATGAGAATTTTGCCTGGGCACTCAGGAATTTTCTAATGTGGAAACATCTGACATTTCCGCTTGCATAGGCCAAGCAGTTCATGATGGAATGTCATTTGTCATCATCAACATTCCAGGGGCTGTGGCTGCTTGCTGTAATATCTCTCTCCACTGGTTCTCTTGTTTTCTTCTTTCAGAACTGCCAGTTTGGGCTCTCCCCTCGGGCAGTTGTAAATCACGCCTGCCAGCGAGACATCCAGGTGAGAAATGGGCAAATCAGCGAAGGCTGCACTTTCCGCATTCCACCGGACCATTCTAGAATAATCTTCGCGAGCTGATCCACCTCATCTGTTATTCCTGCCTCGATGGAGGGTGTTTACAATTTTCTCATCCGCATGTTTGTTTTGCTGCCCTGAGCCTGGAGAAATTCGAAAATTTTATTACAAGCATTGATCCCTGATCTATGCAATCCAAGGCAACAAGCCACCGTATCCATGTCAGCAAGCTACCATAGCCATGACAACAAGCTGCCGTATCCATGAAAACAACCTACTGTATCCGTACAACAAGCCACCGTATCCATAACAACAAGCTACAGTATCCATGACAACAAGCCACAGTATCCGTGACAACAAGCCACTGTATCCGTGACAACAAGCCACGGTATCCGGGACAACAAGCCACAGTATCCGTGACAACAAGCCATCGTATCCATGACAACAAGCCACAGTATCCATGACAACAAGCCACAGTATCTATGACAACAAGCCACAGTATGCATGACAACAAGCCACAGTGTCCATGACAACAAGCCACAGTATCCATGACAACAAGCTACCGTATCTGTGATGCCACGGATACGAACCCAAGCCCCCTAGCATAGAAGACCTACAATTAGCGCAACCACTTTGCAACCTTTGCCAGTTTAAACAAAAAAACAATTAATTTCTAAGAAAGCTTGCACCCAAGAAACTCTCCGGTCAGTTCCGTTCAAACAAGGACAAGAAACAGCAGCAGAAATGATTGCTAGGAATAGAGAATCGAAATTGAAAGATGCTTGAAAAGTGAAGCCGCATTCCTTCCCGATCCCTCACCGAGGACAGTGTGGTCGCCTAGAGCGCACACGTGTCGTAGATCGGGGATGTAGATCACGGATGGAATGCGACCGCAAGCAGCGGGCCTTCAGGGCCATCAATCTGAGTTTCTGGAGGCCCCCCTCGGGCTCCGCTCGGGCTAAAATGGATGGCGTGTCTCTTCTAGAGAGGGCAGGGAGATTGAGGAACATGCACCTCTCGATCATGTCGCAGGCTCCCCACTTCACTGACTGACCATTTATATTCTTTTAACACATGGCCGAGCCTATAGGCCTACAGAATAGCCAAGGCAGCACTCTTGAATTCCTGCATAAAATTGCTTATTCTCCGAGCGCTTGCGTCTCATTAATAACCGGAACTGCGCGCAAGCGGTCAGTGCATGCCACCAGCGCGTCATCGCAGTAAAAAATGCGCCTTTGACTCCAGGAATTTTTTATGGAATTTCGACTTTTATGGAGATTCTATCCCTTCATCTCCGTCTCCATATCATTCTATCCCTTCATCTCCCTCTCCATATCATTCTATCCCTTCATCTCCGTCTCCATATCATTCTATCCCTTCATCTCCCTCTCCATATCATTCTATCCCTTCATCTCCCTCTCCATATCATTCCATCCCTTCATCTCCCTCTCCATATCATTCCATCCCTTCATCTCCCTCTCCATATCATTCCATCCCTTCATCTCCCTCTCCGTATCATACATCCCTTCATCTCCCTCTCCATATCATTCCATCCCTTCATCTCCCTCTCCGCATCATTCCATCCCTTCATCTCACTCTCAAAATCATTCTATCCCTTCGACTTTCCTACAGCAAATTCTCCTTAAACCCCAATCTGAAGCTAACCTCTCCCAGTTTCAAAAGTTTATCCATTTGCTAGCAAACTTTATCTGGTGGAAGTCGAGTCAATTTACACGTTGGCTCAGGCATCTAAATTAGTTCCCAGATCCCAGGGGTTCTCGGGCACAATCAACCTTTAGCAGACCAGCTGTTGTAACGATTTTAGCAAATTGAAATTCATAATTTTTATTCCTATATTTCGAAGAGGCAGCGGGCAAATCATTCAGAAGTTTAACAAATTCATATTTTACAACTGTTCCAAACACAATCCGCTTTCCTGTTAGCCCAGATCCTGGACAGCAACAGCAGCAGCAGCAGCTTTAAGAATTTTACTGGAGCACCGCCTGAACTCCGAAGACCGAGAGTTCAGCGATCAATTTTTTTAGATGGCTCCGAACATCCCCCTTCTCTCTGTCACATGCTTCAGCTGCTGTTGACGAAACTAATTAGCCTTAACAGTTATCAAAAAACATAAAGGGTCACGAATTGCTGGGCGTCTTTAAATGACGCCTGAATTTTGGACTCCAGATCATATTTCATGGAAAGGCTGCAACCGTTTGTACCCTTCGGAATATAAGAAACAGGGTAGCGGAGACAAACTTCAACTAAACTGCTACAAGAGGCTTTTTCGCTACTAAAGTCAAGCAGAAAGGCCTGGATTAGCAAGGCTATCAGTCAGTGCCTGGCTAAGAATCCCACGCTCGACAAATACTCGTACGTATCAGTGATTTGTTTACCGCTAACACTTTTGCAGTGTATAACTGCTAGTGATGGGGCTCACGAACTCAAGCCCTGATCCAGCAACCCAGCTCAAACCCTTTCCCGCTCCCCTTTTCTGCTTTCCTCTCTCTACTTTCCGCTCACTACTTTCCGGTCTCTGCTCTCCTCTCTCTACTTTCCGCTCACTACTTTCCGGTCTCTGCTCTCCTCTCTCCAATCCCCCTCTCTCTACTCTCCGCTCTCTACTTTCCGGTCTCTGCTCTCCTCTCTCTACTCTCCGCTCACTACTTTCCGGTCTCTGCTCTCTCTCTCTCTCTCTCTCTCTCTCTCTCTTCCTCTCTCTCTCTCTCTCTCTCTCTCTAATTTCCGTTCTCTGCTTTCCGCTTCGCTCTTCTCTCTTTTCCCCCTCTCTGCTCTTTTTTCTCTACTTTCCGCTTTCTGCTTTCCGCTCTCTGCTTTCCACTCTCTACTTTCCGCTCTCTGCTTTCCTCTCTCTACTTTCCGCTCTCTGCTTTCCTCTCTCTACTTTCCGCTCTTTGCTCTTTATTTTCCGCTCTCTGCTTTCATCTCTTTACTTTCTGCTCTCTGCCTTCCGCTCCCGCCCTCTAACATCTCCAATGTAGAAAGCACATGCTCCAAAAATTGTCCAACCCGTCAATAACGAGACTCATGGATTCAAGCTCCTATTAGTCAATTTCGCATGCCTGTATTTTGTTACTTAAAGCGCCGTATCAGTGGTATGTATAGCGCACGATTGGTAAAATTTTGACGATTCAGCAAAAAATGACTAAAGAATTTAACACAGGTATTGCTTTTGTCGTGCTATGTGTAACAGCGGGCATACAAAACGGAACGGCCATAGAATTCTATAGCCAAGTGTTTGAATTAACTCGGGGAAAGCAAGCCATAGACAACTCGATTTGTCATGCAATATGGAACGATGAGCCGGAATAGAAGGAACGGTTTGAGTTTTATTTACAGAAAGAATAAAAACAGACATTAATGAAGCACATTTTAAGTCACAAATTGAAACCATCAAATATAAAAAGGTCAATTCTTCGTTAGCGTATTCGCTTCTGGCGTCGAGGCTTTCGACTCGGTAGGTGTTTTGGCGCACATCCGTCCCCTTGGTAGCAAGTTTGATCGTAAAGAGCAAACCATCCATTGCTCGATCAATTGTTTTAAGGCTCACATGCGGCTTGTCAGGAAAGCTTCCAACCAGCTTCTCAGCCATTGACTTTAGCGTTAGAGAGGAATTTTGCTGCACCTCTTGTTGCAAAAAATTGCATATCTGCGTCCATTTTGCAGCTTTCTTCCTTGCGTCCTTCACGAGGCAAAGCTTCTAATCTGCCGGCTTGTTCGAATGTTGACCAAATGCGGTGAACAGAAGTTTCGGATACTCCTAACAAAACTGAAACATCCGTCATCGACAGTCCACGATGAAAGGCGGCTATGATACGCTGTCGATCGCGTACAGAAATTTGCGGTGCCATTTATGCGACCGTAACTTAGCGCGACGAATCGTTAGAAAATAAAAGCGTCTTGTCTCTGTGAAAAGCTCAAATCGTTCCTTCTATTTTGGCTTACCGTTCCTTCTATTTTGGCTTACCGCTCCTTCTATTTTGGCTTACCGTTCCTTCTATTTTGGCTTACCGTTCCTTCTATTTTGGCTTACCGTTCCTTCTATTTTGGCTCACCGTTCCTTCTATTTTGGCTCACCGCTCCTTCTATTATGGCTCACCGTTCCATATTTCATGACAAATTAAGTTGTCTAAGGCTTGCTGTCTCGAGTTGATTAAAACGCTGGGCCATAGAACCCTATTGGCCGTTCCGTTTTGGATGTCCCCAGTTCCACATAGCATGACAAAAACAATATTTTTAAATGTTTTTGTTTAAACGCGAGCTCTCGACTCATCAAGGAATGTCATGCAGACATGCGCCGAAACACACTGGACGTTAAATATATTGTACACAGAAAACACATCCGATTACCACAACAGCGGGAGAAGTGTAGCATCAAAAATCATGTTTAAGGCCAGAAATGGACAAATTCAAACTGAATGAATTCAATATTTGAGTTATGCAAAGAATTTAACAAGTTTGTGCAAGTAGGTTAAGAGATAAGGGAAAACAAAATCTATTAAGCATCTGAACATGTGATGCAGTGTGCGATTCTATGTAATTGGCTGAATGAAAAGGAAGTATACACAAGTAAGTGTGCCATACAGTAATGCATGGCACAATGGCTGCAACAAATACCAATTGAAGCCTTTTACGGCTGGCACAGCCTTTGAATATGGAAGGCTATCTACCTTTGAATCTGGTAGGCTGTCTACCATTTGAATTTGGTAGACTTTTTACCTTGGATCTGGTAGGTTGTCTACATTTGGAACTGGTAGGCTGTCTACCTCAGGATCTGGTAGGATCTGGTAGGCTGCCTAACTTTAGATATTGTAGGCTGTCAACCTTTGAATCTGGTAGGCTGTCTACCTTTGGATCTGGTAGGCTGTCTACCTTTGGATCTGGTAGGCTGTCTACCTCTGGATCTGGTAGGCTGTCTACCTCAGGATCTGGTAGGCTGTCTACCTCAGGATCTAATAGGCTGTCTACCTCAGGATCTGGCAAACAGACCCCAGAGAACAATTAATCACAAACTGCAAAAACTTTTGACAAGAACGGAGACATCTGAAACGGTTTCGAAAGAAGAAAGTCAGGGCGACTCGTCAGTCACTGGCAGAGAGCTCTCGCTGTTGCTACGGTGCATGGGGAACATGAGCACCTTGGCTCGCATGTAAGACAGGTCTGGCAATCGTTTGATGAATTTGCGGGCCCGATCGCTCAGCGCCGCGGCTGGCACAGGGGCGGACGGCTGAGCCGCACTGATGAGGCTGCTCAGCTTCTTATCCGGACGGCCGGTAGCGCTGCCGCCGCCTCCATTGTCGAGAAATTCTGCCTCCAGCTCTGCAATCAATTTAGGAGAGAAAATTATTCGAAGTTTAAAGCGAATACGACTCAACACATAAAGAGTACATTGAGGACGAGAATAAAAGTAGGATATTTGACATGACATCGAACACCGCAATCTACTTCCGCTTTCCCCTTTGCACTACTGATGTTGCTCTAATCTCCTTCTCTGCTCTAATCTCCCACCCTCTGCTCTAATCTCCCACTCAGCTCTAATTTTCTACTCTCCGATGTAATCTCCCACTCTCCGCTCTAATATCCTACTCTCCGCTCTAATCTCCCACTCTCCGCTCCAATCTCCCACTCTCCGATCCAAACTACTACTCTTTGATCTAATCTCCCACCCTCTGCTCTAATCTCCCACTCAGCTCTAATTGTCTACTCTCCGCTCTAATATCCTACTCTCCGCTCTAATCTCCCACTCTCCGCTCCAATCTCCCACTCTCCGATCCAAACTACTACTCTTTGATCTAATCTCCCACCCTCTGCTCTAATCTCCCACTCAGCTCTAATTGTCTACTCTCCGCTCTGATCTCCTACTCTCTGCTCTAATCTCCCACTCTCCGCTCTAATCTCCCACTCTTCACTAAAATCTCCTACTCTACTCCAATCTTCTACTCTCCGATCTAATCTCCCATTTTCCGCTCTAATCTTCCATTATCCACTCTAATCTCCCACTTTTTTCTCTAATCTCCAACTTCCCACCGCTTGGATAAAAATTCAATTGAAATGTTATTAAAATATTTAAATAACTAGTAGGATTTGAACCACCACCTTGCATAAGATAGAAACATGAATAAATAAAGTCAAGTGGCTATAAAATTGGATAAAGAAGCTTATACAAAGCATAGGATGAAAAAAATAAAAAAGACACTCATGAGCACACAGATTAGCAACAAAAAAAGATACTCGCAAGAGCCGCTGTAAACCTGAAGAACTACATGCGCTGCTGCAACTAAACTGAAGAAAAACTAACTGAAATTACCGTAATTACGCGGCCGCCAGCCACTTGACGGCCGGCCGCTGCCAATGTTGTCCAGGTCCAGCATGAGGGCTGTGACTGTGCGCGTGGACGGGACGTGGTGGGTGCTATGGCAACAGTGATTGCGCAAAAATGTACTATCTTGCCCGATCTCATACTCGTTGGAAGGGGCCTGCTATCCAGCAACTGAGGCTCTGAGGCTGGCCCGGCATCTGAGGTTGGGAGGCTGAACCAGCAACTAAGGATCTGGGAGGCTGGCCCAGCAACTGAGGATCTGGGAGGCTGGCCCAGCAACAACTGAGGATCTGGGAGGCTGGCCCAGCAGCTGAGGATCTGGGAGGCTGGCCCAGCAACAACTGAGGATCTGGGAGGCTGGCCCAGCAGCTGAGGATCTGGGAGGCTGGCCCAGCAACTGAGGATCTGGGAGGCTGGCCCAGCAACTGAGGATCTGGGAGGCTGGCCCAGCAACTAAAGATCTGGGAGTCTAGCCCAGCAACTGAGGATCTGGGAGGCTGGCCCAGCAGCTGAGGATCTGGGAGGCTGGCCCAGCAACAACTGAGGATCTGGGAGGCTGGCCCAGCAATTGAGGATCTGGGAGGCTGGCCCAGCAGCTGAGGATCTGGGAGGCTGGCCCAGCAACTGAGGATCTGGGAGGCTGGCCCAGCAACTGAGGATCTGGGAGGCTGGCCCAGCAACTGAGGATCTGGGAGGCTGGCCCAGCAACTGAGGATCTGGGAGGCTGGCCCAGCAACTGAGGATCTGGGAGGCTGGCTCAGCAGCTGAGGATCTGGGAGGCTGGCCCAGCAACTGAGAATCTGAGAGGTAGGCTGGCCCAGCAACTGAGGATCTGGGAGGCTGGCCCAGCAACTGAGGATCTGGGAGGCTGGCCCAGCAACTGAGGATCTGGGAGGCTGGCCCAGCAACTGAGGATCTGGGAGGCTGGCCCAGCAACAACTGAGGATCTGGGAGGCTGGCCCAGCAACTGAGGATCTGGGAGGCTGGCCCAGCAGCTGAGGATCTGGGAGGCTGGCCCAGCAACTGAGGATCTGGGAGGCTGGCCCAGCAACTGAGGATCTGGGAGGCTGGCCCAGCAACTGAGGATCTGGGAGAGAGGGTGGCCCAGCAACTGAGGATCTAGGAGGCTGGCCCAGCAGCTGAGGATCTGGGAGGCTGGCCCAGCAACTGAGGATCTGGGAGGCTGGCCCAGCAATTTAGGATCTGGGAGGGAGGGTGGCACAGTACAAAACACCCAGCTGTTCCCCAGCACAGCAACTCACTGTCCAAAGGATTAGTTAATCCGCTGGAGTTCCAGTCGAACTGCAGTTCCGGGCCTCCAGCAGACGTGGCGGCACTCGGGTCAGACGGTTCCGCCGGCGCTTCCTGTCAATTTGGAAGGGAATGCACTTGACTGGAGCCGACCAACAGAGCCGAGCCATCGAAATAGAAAATCCAGCATCACAATTTGAGGAATTCTACAAGGTTTAATTACTGAAAAATCCCACCACAAAGTATCTCCAATGAATTCCCCAAATACTCCAATGAATTCCCCAACCCCAAATACTCCAATGAATCCACTAAAATCTACAATGAATTCCCCAAACAGTCACTCTCAAATTCTCGAGAATTCTCACCCCAGTCACGCCAGCAGATGTTGCTGCCGCAGCCGCAGGCCCTATGGCAGCTTCATCGTTCCCGCCAGCTGCAGCGGGAGTGACGGGCGTGGGTTCCAGCAGGCCCAGCTGGCCGGCGAAAATCTGATAGGCGTGCTTCCGACTGTTCAGCTGGAAGGTTCATTTCGATGGCAGCGGTTGCGGTTTCAATAGGGAGCCAGGGCTTCCAGTAGGGTTCGGAGTGTAGTATAGACATTGGCCTAAAGGGTCATGAGGTGAAGGGGTGGCAGCCAATCAAGGATCATGGGGTGGAGGGGGTGGCAGCCAATCAAGGATCATGGGCTGGAGGGGGTGGCAGCCAATCAAGGATCATGGGGTGGAGGGATGACAGCCAACCAAGGATCATGGGGTGGAGGGATGGCAGCCAATCAAGGATCATGGGGTGGAGGGATGGCAGCCAATCAAGGATCATGGGCTGGAGGGGGTGGCAGCCAATCAAGGATCATGGGCTGGAGGGGGTGGCAGCCAATCAAGGATCATGGGTGGAGGGATGGCAGCCAATCAAGGATCATGGGTGGAGGGATGGCAGCCAATCAAGGATCATGGGCTGGAGGGGTGGCAGCCAATCAAGGATCATGGGTGGAGGGTGGCAGCCAATCAAGGATCATGGGTGGAGGGATGGCAGCCAATCAAGGATCATGGGTGGAGGGTGGCAGCCAATCAAGGATCATGGGCTGGAGGGGGTGGCAGCCAATCAAGGATCATGGGTGGAGGGATGGCAGCCAATCAAGGATCATGAGGTGGAGGGATGGCAGCCAATCAAGGATCATGGGCTGGAGGGGGTGGCAGCCAATCAAGGATCATGGGCTGGAGGGGTGGCAGCCAATCAAGGATCATGGGTGGAGGGATGGCAGCCAATCAAGGATCATGGGGTGGAGGGATGGCAGCCAATCAAGGATCATGGGGTGGAGGGATGGCAGCCAATCAAGGATCATGAGGTGGAGGGGTGGCAGCCAAACAAGGATCATGGGGTGGAGGGATGGCAGCCAATCAAGGATCATGGGCTGGAGGGGGTGGCAGCCAATCAAGGGTCATGGGGTGGAGGGATGGCAGCCAATCAAGGATCATGGGCTGGAGGGGGTGGCAGCCAATCAAGGGTCATGGGGTGGAGGGGTGGCAGCCAATCATGGGTCATGGGGTGGAGGGGTGGCACGCCATAGCTCACCAGGTTCCTGACGTCAATATGCAAGGCTTTAAGCGACTCCTCATAGAAGACAGACTGGGCCCATTGGTACTTGACTGTTGGCGAGTTCTCCAAGTCCATCAGGTTAGACCAGACATTGGTAGTTGTTGGATGACTGCGTGAATGTAGTGTATAGTATACATCGGGTTCATGAATTCTCTATAGAAACAAAGTTTACTTATTAAGTATAAAACATTTCCACCAGAAAAAAAGGCGGGCACATGATGGGGAAGAGAACGGGAAGAATTCAAACTGCCAAAAAATCACACAAAAACTGGATGACATGGACACCGTAATAATTAAAATTATAAAAATAATAGGAAACTATACACTGTCTGTACATGACCAACTGACCAGTGAATGCAATGGCAGACCTGCTTCTGCTCTCTGATGATTGGAAAGTTAATAAAAAACGGAAGAGACTACTTGTTAGTTGGTTACAGTAGTGTTATGCGCGTCATGAAATATTGGATTCAATTCAATATGGTGAATTCAATACTCTGGTGAATTTTTGTAAGCGACATAGGCACACAACCGGCGAGAGGCATTACTGCCCATTCCGCCGACTCCCCTGAGCAGGCATACGCACTGGCACACTCGCACAGGAGTGTACAGCGGCCCCTTAACTACTGTATAAGGCTACGGCTCTCCCTCTGGGGTGTGTGCTAGCTTAATGTGTCAGCGGAATGATGGCTATGCGTCAACTATTGACTTGTTTTGCTAAGCTAAAAAGATCTAAAAGATCTACATAAAGCAAATCAAGGACTCGATTACAATCACAGATACTAGAATAACTAGATGGGCCACTCAGGACATTTGCGTGTAAGCTACTTTCAGTTCAGTAGTAAGTGAAACTGAAGCATTTTAATGTTTTATTAAAGCCGAGGCTTATTTATTGGCTCTTACCCCCCCCCCCAGCTTAATCCCTCCAACCGCGCCTTTCCACACGACCCCACCCCAATTTTATTGCCTTTCTAGGAATTCCAGTCTAAAGCTGCCATGTACATTTCAGTGAACTGGCCGATGTACATTATCACTGAACCAATTAGCAAGTTGTTTATGCCTGTTAAGCTTGGGCTTTGGCTTCTAAAATTATCAAAGTCATCTCAGCTACCTTATATTTTTATAAAATAGCTTCTGTATTCTTATTTGCTACTGAACTGAAAGTAGAAAGCTGTTTTGCTAAGTATATATGCATGAGTGGCCCATCTAGTTATTCTAGTATCAGTAGTTACAATACAGCCTTTTATCCATTCTTGACAATGCATCGCAAAGGTACATTAACTACTTTTCCCAGTCACAGGCAAAAAAACCAACCTTGACGCAGCCTGCGACACAATAGCCTTCACATCCTCCAATTGTGCGGTACTTTCTGCCTGCAGCAGCTGCTCTAATCGCTGCGAATCGATATTCAAATCGCTTTCATCACTATCAGCATCGTCATTGTCAACGTCGTCGACCTCCTCGGATGCGGCGCCGAGCGCGTCAGCCAGCAGTTTGTCAAGAGCGGCGCGCAAGTCGGCGCACAGCTTATTTAATCGACGCTCCGAAGAGATCGGCTGGGCGCCTTGAAACTCTTCAAAGTCGCCAAAGTCGTCATCATCTTCGCCAAAGTCGTCGTCATTAACGTTGCCGTCGCCGGAAACTTCACTGACAGCAGAGACCGTCGGCGGCTTGTCATTAACAGCATCGGCTGCTGGAGGATCGGCGAATTCTGCCCAATCTGCATCATCCGCGTCGACTTCATTTTCTTGTAAACACTGATCGTTGCTATCGTTCGTTTGCTCTTCACCATCAGCAGCTGTCTCAAAAGCGGCAAAGTCTGCCTCGAATTCTATGTCGTTGAAATCTGCAACTGTTTCCGGTTGGACTTCAGAATCCTGGCCAGGCACCGGCTCTAACTCCGGTTCAGTTGGGAATTCGACATTAGACTTTAGCTCGACTTCTGGATTGTATCTGAACTGACTTCTACTTCCGTTTCCACTCCTGACCTCTCTGGGTTCAACTATTTCATTGAAACTTGCTTCGGGTTCATCTGATTCGGTCGTGATTTCTGCTTCAACTTTGGCCTTATCATTTTCTTTAGATTCGCTAATTGCTTCCGGTTCTTTGGATTCGGTCTTCACTTCCTGCTCCGCGTCGGTTTCTCAACATTTCTTAGTTCGTCAACTGTGCCCAGTTCCACCGATTCAGTCTTAATTGCAGTTCTACCATCTTCATCTGTTTGAGCCTTTACTTCCGGTTCTGTTTCCAATTCGATCTTCGCCTCCGCTTCAAATTTGATCTCGTTATTTTCTTCATCAGTAGCTTCCAGTTCTTCTGGTTGGATCTCCGCTCCTGCTACCGAGTTGGCATTCAGATCGTCCGTTTCAACTTTGACTTCTGGATCTGCTGGTGATTGAGTCTCTACTTCCGGTTCCTTTACTTCGGAATCAACTCCATCTGCTTTGACAGGTTCATCAAGTGCTTCTTTGGGTTCTTCAGAAGCAGATTTGACTTTTGCCTCTTCTAAATCTGTTGCTTTGACTGCAGCATCTGTCTTATCATCACTGCTTTCTTGGCTAATTGCTACTTGCTCAGCTGAGCATTCTGATCCTGTCCCAGTTGCAGTTGGTTGCTCAAATGCAGGTGCACTGTTAAAATCGGCAAATTCACCAAAATTGTCAAAGTCTTCGTCAGGTAGTGCAGGCTTATTGTCCTCCAGTGTCGCATTACCATACTTGGAATTTGGTGCAACATAATCTGCTTCTAACTCTGCATTGCCAGTATCTTGCTGTCTACACATACTACTTGCAGCGCCTGACTC
>NIVC01005006.1:20000-25000 GCA_002269645.1 Macrostomum lignano | reverse complement strand
GTTGAACTCCGTGGAGGCGCTCGTGGAGCTGATGAGCTGCGCTCGCACTGGCAACTGCAGCAGCCTCCGCCGTGCAGAGAAGAACGAGCTGCTGTTCCTGGCCACCTACCTGGCGCGCGTTGAAGGCCATCAGGCAGGGCTACCATTCCGTGGTGGCGCCGCTGTTTCGGCACGCCCGGCTTCACTTCGAGCGGCACAAAGACGCCATGGCCGGGCTGGCCGGGCGCTGACCGGGTCGCTGCTGGACAAGGAGCTGCACGCCTGGAAGCTTATGAGGCGCTCGGGCGGCAGCGCCGACGAGCGCCACCTGCCGGAGGAGATGCGGCCGTGTGTGGCGCGGGCTGGTGCGCAAGTGCGCTGGGGACACCGGCCTGGAGGTCGGCGAAGATGTGCCGCCGGCAGCGCCCTGCCGTACCACTCTGACTTCGACAACTGCTTCTTCATGAGAAGCGAATCAGGGGCCGGTGTTTTACCTGGAGGACGGCGGTTCACCATCGGGCTGAACGATGCGTACATGTGGGCCAAGGTGAACCCGTTCTCGCCTAGCATGACTGGCGCCAGGATTAATCCCTTCTAATTAGGGCTGCGGATTAACTCCATAGATGGAATCCTTGACTAAGGGAAGCAGTCTGTACGAGGTGGATTTCAAAAGCTCATTGGGGGAATTTCTCGTATGATTAGGCTTAGACTCATCGGAATTCCCTACTGTAGATTCCAATTCATAGGTGGGAATTTCTCATATGATTAGGTTGAGATTATCGGAATTCCCTTAGTGTAGATTCCAAAAGCTCATTGGGGGAATTTCTCATATGATTAGGTTGAGACTCGTCGGAATTCCCTACTGTCGATTTCAATTCATAGGGGGGATTTCTCATATGATTAGGTTGAGATTATCGGAATTCCCTAGTGTAGATTCCAAAAGGCTCATTGGGGGGAATTTCTCATATGATTAGGTTGAGACTCGTCGGAATTCCCTACTGTCGATTTCAATTCATAGGTGGGAATTTCTCATATGATTAGGTTGAGATTATCGGAATTCCCTAGTGTAGATTCCAATTCATAGGGGAATTTCTCATATGATTAGGTTGAGACTCGTCGGAATTCCCTACTGTCGATTCCAATTCATAGGTGGGAATTTCTCATATGATTAGGTTGAGATTATCGGAATTCCCTAGTGTAGATTCCAATTCATAGGTGGGAATTTCTCATATGATTAGGTTGAGATTATCGGAATTCCCTAGTGTAGATTCCAATTCATAGGGGGAATTTCTCATATGATTAGGTTGAGATTATCGGAATTCCCTAGTGTAGATTCCAATTCATGGGGGGAATTTCTCATATGATTAGGTTGAGACTATCGGAATTCCCTAGTGTAGATTCCAATTCATAGGGGGATTTCTCATATGATTAGGTTGAGATTATCGGAATTCCCTAGTGTAGATTCCAATTCATAGGGGGATTTCTCATATGATTAGGTTGAGATCGGAATTCCCTAGTGTAGATTCCAATTCATGGGGGATTTCTCATATGATTAGGTTGAGATCGAATTCCCTAGTGTAGATTCCAATTCATAGGGGGATTTCTCATATGATTAGGTTGAGATTATCGGAATTCCCTAGTGTAGATTCCAATTCATAGGGGGATTTCTCATATGATTAGGTTGAGATTATCGGAATTCCCTAGTGTAGATTCCAATTCATAGGGGGATTTCTCATATGATTAGGTTGAGATTATCGGAATTCCCTACTGTCGATTTCCAATTCATAGGGGGAATTTCTCATATGATTAGGTTGAGATTATCGGAATTCCCTAGTGTAGATTCCAATTCATAGGGGGATTTCTCATATGATTAGGTTGAGACTCGTCGGAATTCCCTACTGTCGATTTCAATTCATAGGGGGGGGATTTCTCATATGATTAGGTTGAGATTATCGGAATTCCCTAGTGTAGATTCCAATTCATAGGGGGATTTCTCATATGATTAGGTTGAGACTCGTCGGAATTCCCTACTGTCGATTTCAATTCATAGGTGGGAATTTCTCATATGATTAGGTTGAGATTATCGGAATTCCCTAGTGTAGATTCCAATTCATAGGGGGGATTTCTCATATGATTAGCTTAGACATCGGAATTCCCTACTGTAGATTCCAATTCATAGGGGGGATTTCTCATATGATTAGGTTGAGATTATCGGAATTCCCTAGTGTAGATTCCAATTCATAGGGGGGATTTCTCATATGATTAGGTTGAGACTCGTCGGAATTCCCTACTGTCGATTTCAATTCATAGGGGGGGGATTTCTCATATGATTAGGTTGAGATTATCGGAATTCCCTAGTGTAGATTCCAATTCATAGGGGGGATTTCTCATATGATTAGGTTGAGACTCGTCGGAATTCCCTACTGTCGATTTCAATTCATAGGTGGGAATTTCTCATATGATTAGGTTGAGATTATCGGAATTCCCTAGTGTAGATTCCAATTCATAGGGGGGATTTCTCATATGATTAGGTTGAGACTCGTCGGAATTCCCTACTGTCGATTTCAATTCATAGGGGGGGGATTTCTCATATGATTAGGTTGAGATTATCGGAATTCCCTAGTGTAGATTCCAATTCATAGGGGGGATTTCTCATATGATTAGGTTGAGACTCGTCGGAATTCCCTACTGTCGATTTCAATTCATAGGTGGGAATTTCTCATATGATTAGGTTGAGATTATCGGAATTCCCTAGTGTAGATTCCAATTCATAGGGGGGATTTCTCATATGATTAGGCTTAGACTCATCGGAATTCCCTACTGTAGATTCCAATTCATAGGTGGGAATTTCTCATATGATTAGGTTGAGATTATCGGAATTCCCTAGTGTAGATTCCAATTCATAGGGGGATTTCTCATATGATTAGGTTGAGACTCGTCGGAATTCCCTACTGTCGATTTCAATTCATAGGTGGGAATTTCTCATATGATTAGGTTGAGATTATCGGAATTCCCTAGTGTAGATTCCAATTCATAGGGGGATTTCTCATATGATTAGGTTGAGACTCGTCGGAATTCCCTACTGTCGATTTCAATTCATAGGGGGGGGATTTCTCATATGATTAGGTTGAGATTATCGGAATTCCCTAGTGTAGATTCCAATTCATAGGGGGATTTCTCATATGATTAGGTTGAGACTCGTCGGAATTCCCTACTGTCGATTTCAATTCATAGGTGGGAATTTCTCATATGATTAGGTTGAGATTATCGGAATTCCCTAGTGTAGATTCCAATTCATAGGGGGGATTTCTCATATGATTAGGTTGAGACTCGTCGGAATTCCCTACTGTCGATTTCAATTCATAGGGGGGATTTCTCATATGATTAGGTTGAGATTATCGGAATTCCCTAGTGTAGATTCCAAAAGGCTCATTGGGGGGAATTTCTCATATGACAAGACTAAGGTGCGTTCATTATTCACAGCTCGTTGGAGCGCAGTTAAATAATTGGCCTCAAATTATAGGTCTATGTAATCGCTGAATTCTTTATTGAGCCGTTCATTCCACTGCTCTATTCATTAGCGCACAATTAGTTCTTCTATAATTGACTCAAATAGCTCTGCGTGTTTTTGATTATTTCACTTTATGTCCAACTGTGTGCCACCGAAGCCCCCCCCCCGCTGTGCCCGATCCTAAAATTGAACAATAATTTCAATTTTCACCCCCTAACTGTTACTGTCTGTAATCTTAATTTGTTAACTATTTTATAATATCAGTTTTTGTGCGATGATTTTCCTTGTGAAAAACTGTATTGGAGACCGCAATTTGTTGCTTTGCTTTGGCAATCAGCTGCTAGGCCTCCTCCGCTGCGCGCTTCAGCCAGGCACACTCTTTCAGGCATGTACTGCATCCACAGTCTCTGCAATACCTTTCTCCATCAGTGCTCTCCGTTCCTGGCCTCACTGCTACCTCTCTTCACCATTCCCTCACCACCTCTCAATCGCTACCCCTCTCCCTCACTACCCCTCTCTCTCACTACCCCTCTTCCTCACTACCCTCTTCCTCACTACCCCTCTCCCTCACTACCCCTCTTCCTCACTACCCCTCTCCCTCACTACCCCCCCCTCACTACCCTCTCCCTCACTACCCCTCTCCCTCACTACCTCTTTCCCTCACTACCCTCTCCTTCAATACCCCTCCCCCTCACTACCCCTCCCCCTCACTACCCTCTCCCTCATTACCCCTCTCCCTCACTACCCCCTCTCACTACCCCTCTCTCTCACTACCCCTCTCCCTCACTACCCCTCTCCCTCACTACCCCTCTCCCTCACTACCCCTCTCCCTCACTACCCCTCTCCCTCACTACCCCTCCCCCTCACTACCCCTCTCCCTCACTAACCCTCTCCCTCACTACCCCTCTTCCTCACTAACCCTCTCCCTCACTACCCCTCCCCCTCACTACCCTCTCCCTCACTACCCCTCTCCCTCACTAACCCTCTCCCTCACTACCCCTCTCCCTCACTACCCCTCTCCCTCACTACCCCTCCCCCTCACTACCCCTCTCCCTCACTAACCCTCTCCCTCACTACCCCTCCCCCTCACTACCCCTCTTCCTCACTAACCCTCTCCCTCACTACCCTCCCCCTCACTACCCTCTCCCTCACTACCCTCCCCCTCACTACCCCTCTCCCTCACTAACCCTCTCCCTCACTACCCCTCTTCCTCACTAACCCTCCCCCTCACTACCCCTCTCCCTCACTAACCCTCTCCCTCACTACCCCTCTCCCTCACTACCCCTCCCCCTCACTACCCCTCTTCCTCACTAACCCTCTCCCTCACTACCCCTCCCCTCACTACCCTCTCCCTCACTACCCCTCCCCCTCACTACCCCTCTCCCTCACTAACCCTCTCCCTCACTACCCTCTTCCTCACTAACCCTCCCCCTCACTACCCCTCTCCCTCACTAACCCTCCCCCTTACTATCTCTATCACAACCTACATCACAACCTCACTCACTACCTC
>NIVC01005006.1:0-15000 GCA_002269645.1 Macrostomum lignano | reverse complement strand
TGGGTGAATGAGGGGGTGGGTGAATGAGGGTGTGGGTGAAAGAGAGGGTCGGTGAATGAGAGGGTAGGGGTGGGTGAAAGAGGGGTGGGTGATTGAGAGGGTGCGTGAATTAGAGGGTGGGTGAATTAGAGTGTGGGTGAATGAGAGGGTGGGTGAATGAGAGGGTGGGTGAATGAGGGAGTGGGTGAATGAGAGGGTCGGTGAATGAGAGGGTAGGGGGTGGGTGAATGAGGGGGTGGGTGAATGAGAGGGTGGGTGATTGAGAGGGTGGGTGAATGAGAGGGTGGGTGAATGAGAAGGTGGGTGAATGAGAGGGTGGTTAGTCAGAGGAAAAGTGATCACTAGTCAACCTATAAATCATGGAGTGGCGGACAAAGATTCGAGGCGGCCTCGGAATCTCTCCAGAGTCCTAAATCCCCTACAGATCGTCATCGTTAGCGTTGGCTTGGCCCCTCGGTTTGAGCATCTTGCCCAGACTGGCCTGCCCGATAGTGGAGGTCATAGAGACAATGGCGCTGTGCTGGTTGACTCTCTTAGCCATGTCTTGAGGCGTCTCGCCGTTCTCATTCAACTTATTGATGTCGGCGCCCTTTCTGTAAAAAAAAAATTTTTCATGATCCTTTGCAAAACATAACATTCAATAGAAAAGATAAGCTGCAATTTTGCTTAGATTTTCAAATCGAAGGCGATGAAATAGTGAAATCACCTCAAACTAGACGCATAGCGGGTCCTCGGAGCATTGTTAAGAAATTTCTAATTAGTCAGTCCTTCCCCAGTTGTTTATGGCTCGCCAGTTGTCTGTGGTTCCCCAGTTGTCTATGGCTCCCCAGTTGTCTATGGCTCCCCAGTTGTCTATGGCTCCCCAGTTGTCTGTGGTTCCCCAGTTGTCTATGGCTCCCCAGTTGTCTATGGCTCCCCAGTTGTCTATGGCTCCCCAGTTGTCTATGGCTCCCCAGTTGTCTATGGCTCGCCAGTTGTCTATGGCTCCCCAGTTGTCTATGGCTCCCCAGTTGTCTATGGCTCCCCAGTTGTCTATGTCTCCCCAGTTGTCTATGGCTCCCCAGTTGTCTATGGCTCCCCAGTTGTCTATGGCTCCCCAGTTGTCTATGGCTCCCCAGTTGTCTATGGCTCCCCAGTTGTCTGTGGTTCCCCAGTTGTCTATGGCTCCCCAGTTGTCTATGGCTCCCCAGTTGTCTATGTCTCCCCAGTTGTCTATGGCTCCCCAGTTGTCTATGGCTCCCCAGTTGTCTATGGCTCCCCAGTTGTCTGTGGTTCCCCAGTTGTCTATGGCTCCCCAGTTGTCTGTGGTTCCCCAGTTGTCTATGGCTCCCCAGTTGTCTATGGCTCCCCAGTTGTCTATGGCTCCCCAGTTGTCTATGGCTCCCCAGTTGTCTATGGCTCCCCAGTTGTCTATGGCTCCCCAGTTGTCTATGGCTCCCCAGTTGTCTATGGCTCCCCAGTTGTCTATGGCTCCCCAGTTGTCTATGGCTCCCCAGTTGTCCATGGTTCCCCTGTAGGGAATTTAAGGTTTCTCGGGTGGAACGCTGGCGCTGGGTCTGTGTCAGTTACGAGCGTAAATTAAATAACAAAATTTCAATTCCAAACGCCACCCGAAATGTACCACTTTTGTGAAAATATTCTTGTATTCAAGTCAAGCTTGAACCACCCACCCACCTCATTCCCCACCCACCTCACTCCCCACCCACCTCACTCCTCCATCTACCTCACTCCTCCGCCCACCTCACTCCTCCTCCCACCCCACTCCTCCACCCACCTCACTCCTCTACCCACCTCACTCCTCTACCCACTTCTATTCAACACCCCAGTACTCCTCAAACGAATAGCGATAAAAAGCCAATAATCAATAATCAATAATTACTCATTAGCGCCTTACCTAAGCAACAGATCAACCATTTCTTGACCATCGTAGCCCTTCAAGATTGCTTCGTGTAGCGGCGTGTTTCCTTTCCTGAAATTTCAAGGACAAGTGAGCAAACCGGCCTTCGAATAAATTGTCATTTTTAAATAATAATAGTGGTCCTAAACACCACGTGGTCAACACTCACTCCTTGCCCTGAATGTTGGCGTCGGCGCCCTGTTCGAGCAGTTCGCGCACCGCTTCAATGTGTAAATTCCTGACTGCCACAGTCAGCACAGGGACGCCGTTTTTGTTGCGTGCGTTGGGATCGGCAGACTGCAGGAGAAAGTTCGAAAAATATCAATTTGTGAAGATCAGGGATTGTGATTTTTAAGGATTGTGAACATTTGAGATTGTGAAGATTAGGGTTGGCGAAGTGGCGAAGTATAGGGTTGGTGCATATTAGGGACTGTGAATATTAGGGATTGTGAAGATTAGGGATTGTGAATATTAGGGATTGTGAATATTAGGGATTTTCAAGATTTGGGATTGTGAAGATTGAGGATTGTGAAGATTGAGGATTGTGAAGATTAGGGATTCTGAAGATTGAGGATTATGAATATTGATGATTGTGAGTTTTGAGGATTGTGAAGATTGAGGATTATGGAGATTGAGGATTGTGAAGATTGAGGATTTTGAAGATTGAGGATTGTGAAGATTTGGGATTGTGAATATCAATTTGTGAAGGTTAGGGATTTTGAATTTTGAGGATTGCGAAGATTCGCGATTGTGAAGATTAGGAATTGTGAAGATAAGGTATTGTGAAGATTGAGGATCGTTAAGATTGAGGATTGTGAAGATTAGGGATTCTGAAGATTGTGGATTGTGAAGATTGAGGATTGTGAAGATTAGGGATTGTGAAGATTAGAGATTGTGAAGATTAGAGATTGTGAAGATTAGGTATTTTGAAGATTGAGGATTGTGAAGATTAGGGATTGTGAAGATTAGAGATTGTGAAGATTAGGTATTTTGAAGATTGAGGATTGTGAAGATTGAGTATTGTGAAGATTGAGGATTGTGAAGATTGAGGATTGTGAAGATTGAGGATTGTGAAGATTGAGGATTGTGAAGATTGTGGATTGTGAAGATTGAGGATTGTGAAGATTGAGGATTGTGAAGATTAGGGATTGTGACTATTAGGGATTGTGAAGATTAGGGATTGTGACTATTAGGGATTGTGAAGATTAGGGATTGTGACTATTAGGGATTGTGAAGATTAGGGATTGTGAAGATTAGGGATTGTGACTATTAGGGATTGTGAAGATTAGGGATTGTGAAGATTAGGGATTGTGAAGATTGAGGATTGTGAAGATTGAGGATTGTGAAGATTAGGGATTGTGACTATTAGGGATTGTGAAGATTAGGGATTGTGAAGATTGAGGATTGTGAAGATTGAGGATTGTGAAGATTAGGGATTGTGACTATTAGGGATTGTGAAGATTAGGGATTGTGACTATTAGGGATTGTGAAGATTAGGGATTGTGAAGATTAGGAATTGTGAAGATTAGGAATTGTGAAGATTAGGGATTGTGAAGGTTAGGAATTGTGAAGATTAGGGATTGTGAAGATTAGGAATTGTGAAGATTAGGAATTGTGAAGATTAGGGATTGTGAAGATTAGGAATT
The DNA here is from genome assembly GCA_002269645.1 of Macrostomum lignano. NCBI lineage: Eukaryota > Metazoa > Platyhelminthes > Macrostomidae > Macrostomum > Macrostomum lignano. The sequence continues at coordinate 11,457 of NIVC01005006.1, read as the reverse complement.
GTGAAGATTAGGGATTGTGAAGGTTAGGGTTGGTTAAAATGCCCTCTCATCAATTATTCACTTTCTCAGTCTTGAGTACCACAAGCTGTTTTTGAGAGTTCAATATTTAGTTAAACCATGGATTTCTGGGCGTAAAATTCTTCGCTTCGTTCGTTTTTCAGTGTTTTTAAGTAAAATTCGTTTTCTGTGTGCATCGAGAATTAGCTCGTAGTAGATTTACTAAAAATAGATTGGCAAATTCGAATTAACACGCCCCCTTGCCTTGGATATTTCCCAGAAATTCGCTCTCAATTGTCAATCTTCATTTAAGCGTGAAGCTCGAATATAGGAAAAAAAGCCATCAAGGATGAGCAGAGAGGCCGCTCCCAAATATTCTAATTGATTGCCTCCGCCTCAAATATTGGCTTCTGCTTAGCTTGGGGAAATTAGGGATTATTTTTCAGCCGAGTTGCGCTGAAGGTGCACAATGGCCTGCATTGTTTGGAATTGGGGTGTGAGGCAGTGCTTTTGCTTCACTGATGCCAAATATAATTGGGGCCAAGCGATCACAACCCCCTCTCTGGCTGCCGGGTCTCAGGCAGGATCTCAGTTCTCTCATTCGGACACAAAATCCTAATCTCGGACATAATAATCTCAATCTCGGACACTATAATCTCAACCTCGGATATTAGAATCTTAATCTCGGACATCAGAACCTCAATGTCGGCCATTAGAATCTCAATCTCGGACATTAGAACCTCAACCTCGGACATTAGAACCTCAATGTCGGGAATTAGAATCTCAACTTCGGACATTATAACCTCACTCTCGAAAGACATTAAATCTCAAACTATAGCATCAGAATCTCAATCACGGACGACATTAAAATCTCAAATCTCTAGCATTCGAATCTCAACTGCGAAAATTTAGAATTTCAATCTCGGACATTAGAATCTCAGTCTCGGACGACATTAAAATCTCAACCTCAGAGATTACAATTTCAATGTCGGATATTAGAACCTCAATCTCGGGCATTAGAATCTCAATCTCGGACATTATAACCTCAATCTCGGACATTAGAACCTCAATCTCGGACATTAGAACCTCAATCTCGGACATTAGAACCTCAATCTCGGACATTAGAACCTCAATCTCGGACATTAGAACCTCAATCTCGGACATTAGAACCTCAATCTCGGACATTAGAATCCCAATCTCTAACATTATAATTCTGATCTCGGTCTCGATATTAAAATCTCAATCTCGGACACAATGTCCGGCAGAACCTTACTCACTATCCATGCGTCTCAATAGAAGTACACATGACTTTTTAAACGAGATTTATAGCTGGCCCAACAAACATTTGCAGCAACCCCATCACTGACAACCAGCAGCGGCAGTCAAGCTTCAATGCCGAGCCCCGACAGACTCTCAAATTCCTCTCAGCCCCGGCAGGGCAGCTCAGTCAGAGTAGGGAAAGGGGAGGGGGTTGGCCGACGGGAAAATCCAACGGCATGTTTTTGCTTCGCTAGGGATCAGTGAAAGCAGAGGGGATTTACAGATATGTGGGAAGGGGTTCTCTCTGCTTGTCCTTTCTTCTGGTCGGGAAGGGGAGCGCTAAACTCGAAAACTGTTGGGGAATTCAGGGGAAACGCTAGCAGTCGGGTGGGGATAAAAGAGCTCCGGATTTTCTTCCCCGAAGTCTGAAGGGGAGAGGGACGAATTGGATGCAAATGCTTTGCTTCTCCGCCGCAGCTCTTCCCCCTGCTCCCCCAGTCACTGCAAACGCGCGAATTATGAGGTGACAAAATTTGGCATTAAAAATTGAGAACTCGCCTGTTCGGTGATGAGGCGCCGCACCTCCTCCGGCCGGGCCTCGCCTTTGGAGCCGCACTCGCGAATCAGGGACTGGTCGGCGGCCTGAAGGGATTGACGGGTGGCCGGGTGGCTTTGAAGTTTTCTTTGTATGGATGATTAACAGAGTGACATCACTCTAAATTGGGAATGATTGACAGAGTGACAGCACTCTAAATTGGGAATGATTGACAGAGTGACATCACTCTAAATTGGGAATGATTGACAGAGTGACAGCACTCTAAATTGAAGATGATTGACAGAGTGACATCACTCTAAATTGGGAATGATTGACAGAGTGACAGCACTCTAAATTGGGAATGATTGACAGAGTGACAGCACTCTAAATTGGGAACGATTGACAGAGTGACATCACTCTAAATTGGGAACGATTGACAGAGTGACATCACTCTAAATTGGGAACGATTGACAGAGTGACATCACTCTAAATTGGGAATGATTGACAGAGTGACAGCACTCTAAATTGAAGATGATTGACAGAGTGACATCACTCTAAATTGGGAATGATTGACAGAGTGACAGCACTCTAAATTGGGAACGATTGACAGAGTGACATCACTCTAAATTGGGAACGATTGACAGAGTGACATCACTCTAAATTGGGAACGATTGACAGAGTGACAGCTCTCTCGACAGAGTGACAGCTCTCTTTGACAGAGTGACAGCTCTCTTTGACAGAGTGACATCACTCTAAATTGGGAATGATTGACAGAGTGACATCACTCTAAATTGGGAACGATTGACAGAGTGACATCACTCTAAATTGGGAACGATTGACAGAGTGACATCACTCTAAATTGGGAACGATTGACAGAGTGACATCACTCTAAATTGGGAACGATTGACAGAGTGACAGCTCTCTCGACAGAGTGACAGCTCTCTTGACAGAGTGACAGCTCTCTCGACAGAGTGACAGCTCTCTCGACAGAGTGACAGCTTTCTTTGACAGAGTGACAGCTCTCTTTGACAGAGTGACAGCTCTCTTTGACAGAGTGACAGCTCTCTTTGACAGAGTGACAGCACTCCACTTAAAACATCATGAGTGACACCAATGTACTCAAAAGTATAAGGGCAAGCGACGGGCACGTCTTTGTAGGGTATCAGTGCTTGCAGGACAGAGAAGAAGAGTTTTCGATCTAGAAGCGGAACAGACTGCACAGGAAAAGAGAATTAAAAGAAAGCGATACACAGGTGTGCGTCAAATGCAGGCCTTTATGCTCAAATTGACAAAAATTTATTCCTTTCAGCTCAATCTGCGCTTCCCCTGCCTCATCTAATTTCGCGAGGCTGCATTTAGGAAAAGCAGGCGGAACTTCTAAGAAAATGCAATAAAAATTGCTCTTCCGGTAAGACTTACACTGATTTCCCGTCCCTCTTTGATGGTGCCGCTCTTTGGCCGGCCCGATCCGCGCTTCGCTTTTCGCCCTGTCCGCTTCGTGTCAGCGCCGCTCACCACTGGAAAATTAGGGTAGGGGTACTGTCTGTGTCTGTGTCTGTGTCTGTGTCTGTGTCTGTGTCTGTGTCTGTGTCTGTGTCTGTGTCTGTGTCTGTGTCTGTATCTGTCTGTGTCTGTATCTGTCTGTGTCTGTATCTGTCTGTGTCTGTATCTGTCTGTGTCTGTATCTGTTTGTGTCTGTATCTGTCTGTGTCTGTATCTGCCTGTGTCTGTATCTGTCTGTGTCTGTATCTGTCTGTGTCTGTATCTGTCTGTGTCTATCTATCTGTCTGCAGGTTCCAGCGCCTCTCTGAATGCACCTACAGGCTGCTATACAAGCAGGCCACCCAGTGGTGTTCTCACCTGAGCTCGCCTCGCTGCGATAAGAGTCCAAATCGCCGTTGGCGGCGCCGGCAGCGGCAGCCGAAGAAGTCGGTATCCGTTTGAAGTAGCCGGCAGGGTCGGCCAGCGAGAAGGGCCCGGAGGAGCCCGGCCGGAACGGGTCCCGGTCGTCTTTGAGGGCGAAGGTCAACTGCAGGTGCAGCTGGTCGCCGTCTTCGGTCAGGCGGCCGTGCATGAGGCGGCCCATCCGGGGCTCACCGATCAGGGCACGGAACTCGGTGTTGTTGTTAGTGTACACCTACGGGGCGGGATCGGTTAGCGGGGTCAGAAAGTGCAAAGAACGCTGATGGTAGGGGTAGATAGAGTAGGGTAGAGATGGTAGGGGTAGATATAGTAGGGTAGAGATGGTAGGGGTAGACAGAGTAGGGCAGGGATGGCAGGGCAGACTTGGTAGAGGGGGGTAGACAAGGTAGAGTGTACGGTGCATCCGATAGGAGCCAAGCTCATCCAAACCTTCAGGTGGGCCACCACGTGGTCGATCTGCTTGCGCCAGTAGCCGCGGCCGGGACTGACACTGGTGAGGAACGGCACCCGTTCGCGGCGGACTTCGCCCGACTGCGACGACGACGGATCGCTGGACATCGTCGATGTGGCGTCCAGCTTCCGGAGCCCGGCCGCGGATGGGTAGAACAGGCCGACGGTCTGCGTGGCGGCGTCGGCTGCCCCGCTGCGCGGCCTGCCGTAGAAGGCGCTCGCCAGCGGCTGGGCGAAGCTGGCGGCCGAGCCGACCGCCGAGGCGGGCAGCCAGCCGGCTTTGATCGGCGGCTCCAGCGTGGCTCCGCAGGCGCCGCAGTGTCCGGCGCTGGCCGGGCTGAGCGCCGAGCAGCGGCGGCAGCAGAGCTGACCGGGCAGCTCCGGACGGTCTGGCCGGGCGCCGCACCAGTCGCAGAATCGGGCGTCGGGACTGTTCAATCGGGTGCAGCGGCCGCAGGCAATCAGGGCGTCTAGCGGCTGATTCGGCGGCCTCGGCGGCATGTCCGAGTGCTGACGGGCGGCGGCCGCGGCCGCAGCGGCTGCGGCGGCGGAGAGCGGCAAAGCCGTGTAGTCAACCGCTGGCAGTTGTGCCTCGCAGGTGAGGCAGACGGAAAACTGAGGCGGATTGGCGGTGCCGCAGGCTTGGCAGACCCGTCGCTCTGGCACCCGCATCGTGACCGGCGGCTGCGGCTGCGGCGTCGCAAAGCTCTGGTCGCAGACGATGCATTTTGGCAGGTTCAGGGGCACCTGCTTGCCGCAGTGCGGACACGGGCCAAGGCTCCCGGGCTCCGGCTGGGGGTACCTGCGAGTAGGGTGGGTTTGGGTAAGTACAGTAGAGTCTATGGCCTGGTGTGTACAGTACAGTCTATGGCCTAGTATGAGAAGTATAGTACAGTTTATGGCCTAGTATGAGAAGTATAGTACAGTCTATGGCCTAGTATAAGAAGTATAGTACAGTTTATGGCCTAGTATGAGAAGTATAGTACAGTCCATGACTTGGTGCGAACGAGCTACAGTCTATGACTTTGTGTATGACACTATTAATGTATAGTCTATGATCCGAAGCGTACAACTTATGAGCCGGAGTGTACAGTGTATGACCCGGAGTGTACAGTGTATGATCCGGAGTGTACAGTGTATGACCCGGAGTGTACAGTCTCAATGGCCATACCTGGCCGGCGGCAGCGGCGGCACGGGCTGGCCGCAGGAGTAGCAGAACTTGGCGCTGGGATCGGCCGGCCTCGGAGCCAGACAGCAGAGACACTTCACAAGGTCGGTGTCACGAAGCCCGACCCCGCTTCCGAATCGATTCGCCGACGAGCCCGGGGCCTCCGACTGGGCGTAGAAGCCGGCGGTAGCGGCGACGGCCGTCATGGCTGGAGGCTGCGGCGCCGCGGACCGGGTTGGACTTTCCAGCATCAGGGTCCGGTCTGTCTCGGCGGCGTCCCAGGCCTCGTGGTCGGCCAACATTCGGCGAACCAGACTGCGCGCTGTCCGTCTGGCGTCGTCGCGGTCTGTCCCGGCGGCGGTGGCGGCTCCTGGAGCGGAAGCCGCTGGAGCCACAGTGGAGGCCAGCCGCATGTCTTCAAGGCAGGCCAGGGCCTCCTCTACGTCGGCTGGGTTGGTGGACTCAACGTCGAATGTCTTCGTGACCGTGTTGGACTCGCGAGTGCCATCTCTGTTGGCAGATTTGGGGGTTGCTTTTGTCAGATTTTGATGGCAGTGTAAGCATTAGATGGCAGTGTCAGGGGCATTAGATGGCAGTGTCAGGGGCATTAGATGGCAGTGTCAGGGGCATTAGATGGCAGTGTCAGGGGCATTAGATGGCAGTGTCAGGGGCATTAGATGGCAGTGTCAGGGGCATTAGATGGCAGTGTCAGGGGCATTAGATGGCAGTGTCAGGGGCATTAGATGGCAGTGTCAGGGGCATTAGATGGCAGTGTCAGGGGCATTAGATGGCAGTGTCAGGGGCATTAGATGGCAGTGTCAGGGGCATTAGATGGCAGTGTCAGGGGCATTAGATGGCAGTGTCAGGGGCATTAGATGGCAGTGTAAGGGGCATTAGATGGCAGTGTCAGGGGCATTAGATGGCAGTGTAAGGGGCATTAGATGGCAGTGTCAGGGGCATTAGATGGCAGTGTCAGGGGCATTAGATGGCATAGTTAATGCAAAAAGTAAGAAAAAGGATTCCTTTCAGCCTAAATTTACCTGTAAGAGTATTCATCTCCCCCATCTGTCTCAAGAATCCCAGCTGATTAATGCAGCCCCGGCAACCGTACGAGTTGCAGCAGCGACACGCCATGCAGGACACGCGCTGGTCGAGATGAACTCATGGGGCAGGGTTCGATTCCAAAGGGTTCGTATAGCTACATTCTATCCTCCTTAACGGGACTTTGAAAGCAAGGAGAGGAAGAGAGAGAGAGGCGGGGACAGTGCGAGTGACGCTGCTGAGGGTCTTCATGTGAGGAGGTGGGGAGCCCCCTGTAGCTGTCAGCCAGTGCATTGAAACAGTCAAAGAAGGGGAAATTAAAACCGGACTGAGGGAAAGCACGGGAAGCAGTGAAAGCTCTAATGTAAGGAACCTGTGTGCCCAGGTAAATTAAGGAAGGGACGCGGGGCAGGAGAGAGAGGATGGGGAACTACAGGTAGATCTCGCGATACGACTGATGTAGGGCAGGAAATAATTCAACGGAAACTGTGATAGACGGGGGGTCTGATGAATGGCCGTCTGATGGAGGTATTGGCAGTTTCTGTTACTTGTGCTTAAAGCTTTTATTAACTTTTATCTGACTTTTCATACTGCAAAACTTGATACTTTACGAAGTCTCTAACAGGGGCTTTTTCCGCACAATAATACTACTACAAGTAGACTTACTTGGCAAAAGCGACCGCTTTCACAGTTCTCTTCCCTGGCGGCAGCAGGAACGGCTGCTTGTACTTGTAAGTCGATCGCCGGCCCATACTGGAGAACGGGTCCGGCTTCGATCCGTCAACAGTAAAGAAAATATTCACCTCTGGCGACTCCGAGTGCAGTTCGATTCGAGTGCCGCTGTCAATCTGCGACTTGGGCCGGCCAATCACGGGCGGCCGCAGCGGCACAATCACCGGCGCCTTCACCATTCCTGCTGTCATGACGGCGCGTTGATTAGCATAAGGTTATCGGCATCGAAAAAAAGTTTCGAATCAGTGATTATTTTGCTCGTACATATGAGTTGATTCACACTGCATTTACTGATAAACCATTAGTCATTTTGTATGCAACAAGAAGTACCTAAATTTTTAAAGTTAATACGATCTTCAGTGATTTACTCCTACCATAGGATATATTAAATCGAATTATATCATTGATTAATGATTAATGATCAATGATTATATTATTACATCAAAGGAATATATTTAAATTAGATATTAGTTTAACACTAAAATTTGTTTTGGGAAGTAATATAGGCATCTTAGGCAGTGAATAATAATGACAGAAATTTATGAACTATAATTAGTAGCTCAAAATAATGACACAAAGTAACTAAAGTTTAAAACGTCAGAGTTAAAAATAACTGATGGTTAATTAATTTTATTAACTGTATAAATTATTCGTTTGATATCATTTTTTTATATTCATTGAAGCGTATCAAATAAAATTGATTCAATTGAGTTCAATTTAGATATAATATTCACAAAATATGAAGCCTCGAAAGTGAAAGCTTATGCTCTACAAAAAAGACAAAAATGATTAAAAAAGACATGTACCTATATACTAAAAACCTAAAAGTTTCGTCAACAACCAAGAACTCAAATAGTTTCACTTTCCATAGCCTTCAATAAGAACTCAAAAGCGTTATTTTAATGCTTTCTAGAGTGTGTTAAATTGTTAAATTATTTTAGTAAGTCTCAATTCTGGCTTTAGAATACAAAACATTATTCTTTCGTTAATTCTTTTTAATTCACACTAAAGGGTTAAAGTGGATTCAGTATACCACACATAAGAAGAATTTTTCTACTCAAAATAGTATTTCCGTCCTCAAATTGAATAAAAAGCTATAAACAATTTCTTGCTTTCCAAATTTCGTGTAAAGTGTAGTATTTTTAGTATTAAACAAATAAATAATAAGCTTAAACAGTTTTACTAATTAAAATGCGATATTTTTTAGTACGGAAAAAAAGCTTTGTTAGGCTATGTTCGTATCCATTGAAAACAGATCTAACTTTTTTGAACTATGCGTTCAAAGCGAAATAGACCAAATTAGCAACCAGGGCACAACCGATTGTCTTGGTAAATGATAAACAAGGTAACTATTTTTATGTAGAATCTATCCAATTCTAAATAAAATTATTTATCTTTATCTTTATCTAGCAAAGATAAAATTAGTAAAAAAGTGCTTAAATTTACTGCTCAATGTCTCTGTAGCTAACTATAAGTTAGTAGATTTATAGGTTAAACTAGCAATCAGCGTCCCCCGTTGGGGAGCCAAATCGGAATCAAAAGCCAACCCAAAATAAATTGTCGCAAGCTTATTGTTCATAGTAATTTTTTACTGACGAAAATATAATTTTAATTTACATGTCTATGTTTTTAAATCACTTGCTTTAAGAACTTTTTTCCTGGCTTGTAATTGTATTCTACTGTACAGTTTTGTCTGAAATACGAGCGTATTATGTTGGATCAAATAACAATATCAAATATCAAGCGATTTTTTGTTATTTGGTGCGTGCGATGCTTTAAGAATAATTATTTTGTCTATATTAACTTAATTTGGTCAATGGGACAAGAAAAAGTAGCTCATACTTTATAATATGGATACATGATGCCATTTAGATGGGGCAAATACAAGTTATTTTAAAGACTCATGATATAAGTTTGTGAGGTGACAAATATTTTTGTTTTATCTTGACTAAGAGATAAGAAATAAGATATTTTCAATTAAAAGAATCGATTTGAACTTGTTTTATATAATAGTTCTTAATGTTGCACAGTATTTTATGATCATTTATAATATATTGTGTTTCAAAGAAATTTCTACCAATACTTGTATAAATATCTGAGCACAAAGCAAAGATAAAGAAAAAGATAAGAAAATTATCAAGGGTTTGATTCAATCATTTGACATCTATTTTTTATATTGCTCATTTTTCTTAGTTGCAAATTCAATGCCTTGCGATACAAGTTCTCAATAAATGATAAAAAATGTCAAAACATACTGCATGCTCTGTCATCAATGAGCTCCGAGAGTTCACCACCAGGCACGGCGCAGTCGCCAAACACAGCGGCGGCCGCCGCAGGCAGCAACGACGGCAAGCAGGTTAGCCGGGCCGCCTCGTCCTCGGCGCTCCTTGTCGAGAGCGGCCTCGCCCGCAAGCCCGTCAGCCACAGCCGGCCGCAGAGTCGGCAAGCCAGCAGCGGCGGCGGCGGCTCCGCTTCAATGATTCGCCGTCAGCCCGGCAGCGCCGGCGGTGGCCGAAAAAGTCCGGCTACCTCAACAGGCGGTGGCAGCGGCGGAGTGGCTTCGCGCGCCTCCCTGCCGCCGTTGAACCCGCAGCCGCCCGAGTACCTGAGGCCGCAGGTGCGCAGCGCTGTTGGCCGCTACCGCCGCGCCCACGAAGAAGAGATGATGCAGCGGCTGCTGGCCTCCCGAGACGACGTCAAGTCGGAGGCGCGCCAGGCCCGCCAGGAGGCCGAGCGACTGTCGCGGCGAATCCCCACGGAGCTGCTGGCCAAGGAGTGGCTGAACATGGAGCGGGCCTCCATCGAGACTCGGGCCTTCCTCATCGACTCCGTCTTTCCCACCGTGATCCTCGGCCTGGAGAAGCTGCTGAATGAGGTGCAACGCCGGGAGCTGCAGAACACAGAGGAGCCGTGCCCGAACTTCAATCCGATCAACTACCTGGGCCAGTACCTGATGCGGAACAACCCGCGCTACAGCAATTTCTCCGAGGCGTCGCCCTACATCCGCGGCCTACGAGAGATCTCCGAGGAGCTGCGCCAGGAGATTTTCACCTTCAAGGACAACAAGCTGGCCCAGCTCAAGGCCAATGCCAAGCGGAAGAAGCTGGAGAAGGAAGAGGCAGAGAAGCGCCGGCTAGAAGAGCACAAACGGAAGCAGCGCGTCATCGAGGAATTATTTGACAAGTTCCGAGTTGGCGACGAACTTCGAATCGAGCTGCCCGTGGTAAGGAAGCCTTTCGTATTGCAATAGTTTTCCATGCTTGCTACTACTGGAAGCAGTAGATCTCAATCATTCGAATTCATTTCTCATTCTGTCTCCAATAGCTCCAACGGGCCATTAATCCTTCTCGGAGTTGGCGCAGGACTTTCCCGACGAGCTGCGTCAGCACCTGCGCCTCGTATTCGAAGTTCTGGTGACCGAGGAGGCTTCGCACAAGATTGGCCGCAAGGAATTCGGAGATGTGAGTGGACGATGGTACTAAATGGTTTTGGTTCAACCACTTTTTTGTAGTAGTTAAAGGCATCAGCAGGTGATAAGTCACAGAAAAGAATCAGAAAATTGAGTTGTAAAGAATGTAAATTCAGGTGCTTAGCCAGGATTCACGTCAGGGGGGACAGATGACATCAATCCATCTCCGATGTTAGCGATGGAAGCAAAATACAAAGGCAGTAAAAAATCCCCTCCCCCTTACCCCTTGGCTACGCCCCTGTGTACATTTGGGGTAGAAAGAGCTTATCAGGGAGGACGTACATATGGGGTAGAAAAGTCTGATTCGGTGGTATGTACATTTTGGGGTAGAAAAGTCTGATTCGGTGGTATGTACATTTGGGGTAGAAAAGTCTGATTCGGTGGTATGTACATTTGGGGTAGAAAATTCTGATTCGGTTGTATGTACATATGGGGTAGAAAAGTCTGATTCGGTGGTACGTACATTTGGGGTAAAAAAAGTAAAACTCGAGAGTATGTCATTTGTATAGAGTTTTTTAACGCAAATTATCTGGTTTTAGTTTGAGAAGATGTTAAAATGAGTTTGATACCAAGCAACAGCATATCGCCAATTAATACGCTAATCTGCAGTTCTTGACGGAGCTCATCGAAGATATGCGTTCGACCTGTTCGAGGAGTTCACAAATCACTTGGGCGAGTGCGCGCTCACCTATAAGCGCCGGGCCGAGCGAGAGCTGCGCCGCACCATTCTATCGATCTGTTTATCAGCTGCGACCACGACGAGATTGGCATGCTTGATAGGCAGCGCATCCTGCTGCTGTTTGACAAGTTCTACGAGTCGGTGGCCGAACACAGGAGACAGTTTCTAAGAAATCCTAGAAAATGTGAGAATCTCAGAGCGTT